>JAWWMO010000096.1:6854451-6880897 GCA_035047845.1 Dendrocincla fuliginosa
GTGTAGGGAATGTGTTCTCTTAAACCAGACAGAAGGAAGACCCAAGTTCATGAATGCTCTCAAGTACAGCACTGCAGCAACCACAGGCATTTCAAGACATTTCTGCAGGGCAACCACAACCCTGTGAGTACCTCAAGGAAAAACAGGCGCAGGTGAATTACTGAAATCTTCTGAGGCTGATGAAAAATACCTTCCTCATATGCACACAAACAAAAAGCTAACAAACGAACAAAAAACAAACTCCAAAACAAACCCAACCAAAAAGAAATTTAAAAAAAAAAAAAAAAAAAGAAAAAGAAGAAGAAGAAGAAAAGAACCCAAAGAAAACCACACCAGCTCTAGCTCTGGCCTTGGTAAATTGCAAAATGTCTTCTTATTATAATTACCGAGATCCCTGAGGGTACATATAATTGAATTAAGGGGTGTCTCTACTTGCATACTTAGTGGCTGTAGAGCTGTCTTCAGCTTCAGTCTGTGGTCCCGTAATCAGTGTCCAGAACATGCACAAGACGCCCTTTAATTCAGTTATAAGTAGCCCTTGGGGAACCATAGAATTAAACAGTATCATAAGGTTCTAAACATGGTCTGTACAAGGGCTAATTCCACGCTCCCTCTCAGTAGAGGATTTCTCAGCCTCATCAAAGTTTTATGCTAAAATTTTGGCTAATATTTTGAAAGCATGTTACTTCATTTGACCTAAATGACTTTTGCACATGTTCATTTCCATTTTACTCTATCAGCCTGTTTAACATAATAGCATATTAACAGTACATTTGAAAGAAGAGTCAGTGGTTTGGAGTCAGTCCAAAGCAGTCACAGCAGCAGGAGAGAGCAATAAGAGTTTTGAAGAAGGAAAATCAGACTCGAATCCCCATTATTTCTTTCCAAAATGCAAATATCCTTGTGCACAAGGGATGTTTTGGCATAAGAACGTAATGTTATTTGTACCAGATTACCAGATTATTTCCAGAATGATGGTCCCTGAGAAGACTAGACTGCTACAAATGTCTTTTTACAACTGGAAAGTGCTGATAAAGCAAATACTTGAAATTATTATGTCTTTTCATGTGTGTAAGTAGTACATTTTTATATGTTATTGTTATATGACATTCCATATATCCATTCAACAGCATGTGTGTGGACATACAACAGACACAAGCCGTGGAATCCCCTAACATTAAACTTGCGTTATTGAATCTTGTTGTTTATAACTTTGCCAAGGCTAACCCAATTATTCCATAATTTTCTTTGATGATTATCTGCCTCAATTTATTTGATTTTTATTCTTTATTTAATGCAAAATAGCTCAGCCATTTTGAAAAGTAAGGTTATTAATCTTCTAGCCTAGATGCTGTGATTAGATTGAGAGCGTTAATACTCACCAAAGACATGGAATATGTGGGCTCATGACCAAAAAAAAAATAAAAATAATGCTTCACAATTATGGTGGTCATTTAAAAGAGAGCATGGATTTACTTATGAGGGGTTAGTGGCTCATAAACTTAAAATTACAGTATTCATCAGATAATCCAAGCAACAGAATAATTGAAGAGAATTTGGGACATCGGTATACCTTTGAGACTTGCAAATGTTGACTAGCATCACGCCATAAAGCAAAACAAAAAAAGTGGGTGAGTGTGAGTGTGCCTGGATGGAGATCACCAACCACATCAGTTGTAGAAAGCCTTACTTCCTATAAGAAAGCCAAGCTGAGAAAAGTTTTTCTGCAAAGACCTTCCTGGCACATCAGCTTGGAAGCAATTCTGATGACTAGAAAAAGCTGATGCTTTTAGCAGGGTTGACAGCCGATTACTCTCTGACCTCAGTGGCTCATGTACATCCCAAATAACACCACAAAATTGTAGTTTGACCCAGTGGCACATTTCTGCAGGATTGTGCATGCAGGTCTTGTTTATGCACTGGAAGCCCAGAAAGCCAACCATGTCCTGGACTCATCCCACAGCAGGGGAGGGGGGGATTCTGCCCTTCTGCCCCCTCCCCCCCCCAGGTGAGACCCCACCTGCAGACCTGTCTCCAGCCCGAGGGGCCAGGACATGAAGCCACTGGAGGGTCCAGAGGAGGCATTGGGGTGGTCAGAAGGATGGAGCAGCTCTGCTGGGACAAAAGGCTGGGAGAGCTGGGATTGCCCAGTCTGGACAAGAGAAGGTTTTGGGTTGATTGAATTACGGCCTTACAGTGCCTGAAGGATACTGACAAGAAAGATGGAGAGACACTGTTTGCAAGAGTATGTAGTGACAGGACAAGGGGTATTGGATTCAAACTGTAAGAGATTAGGTTTGGAACAGATATTAGAAAAAAATTCTTGGCTGTGAGGGTAGTGATGCCCTGGCACAGAGAAGCTGTGGCTGTCCCATCCCTGGAAGTATCCAAGGCCAGGCTGGATGGAGCATTGAACAACCTGGTCTAGTGGAAGGTGTCCCTGTGGCAGGGATATTGGAACAAGACGATCTTTAAGGACCCTTCCAACCCAAACCATTGAATGATTCTTTGACAGCTCAAGAGCAGCAGCCTAGTACAGCATAATTTGACACCAACAATCCACTGAATACGGGCAGAAACATGTGTATATTCAAGGGCACAACTGGTCTCTTCACACCATGTGGTTTCCTTCTTAACCAGATGGTACGAAATCGGCAAGGCACCATGGAACTCATAGAGTTCATCCCAGGGCTCACAATTAAATCAGAAGAGGTCACAAGAACAGAAGCTCCAGGCTCCTCTGTGATTCACAAAACAACCCACGACAGTCAAAAAAACCCAAACCACCAGAACCCACAGACACAGGAAGAGATGAGGGCAGAATGGGGAAAATGCCACTACTATAGGTTCAAGTAGGGAATTTATTGAGCGTGAGCCTCTATCTGGACCTAGAAAGCAGTACAAACTGTACACTGTGGAAGAAGGAAAATCTTTTTCTAACAAGGTCATCTTATAGAGAATTACCAATCATAAATATAAATTAGTAAGACAGCAAGATATACATCAGAACTAGAGAGATGGAACTTTCATTTGTTTTTTGCTATTTGCAAGAACATCAGCATGGTCATATCAGTAGAATGCCATAGGGAGGTAGTTTGTGGGTAGAAAATAGCTGTGCTCTAATTATCACCTAATTATGCAGTTACAAACATCCTCACCACATTAAAAGAACTATTGTTCTTTTATCGGATTGTTAGCCTTAATTTGGGCTTTAGTACAGGCTTGGCAGATAACACATATGTGAATGAGAACCACAGTGTGCAAGCACGTCCTTGGAGCCACAGAAAGCCCTGTATGCAAAGTCTCCTTGCTGTGGAGTGGCTTTCAGCACTACCTCAGCCTATGCTTTGCACAGCTCGGCTTATCAGGTTTCTAACCCATTTCTTTTTACAGGAATCAGAATGGTTCATGGGAACATTGCAGATGGTCCCTCCCAAGGGAAAAACTAATTGCAAATGAGGAATTCTTTTCATGTCAGGTTTATGACTTGAAATAATATGGGCAAACACACCAACCATCTTCCTTTGGTTGCTAAGAGATCTTAAATTCCAGGCAGTGAAATGGCATAGTGAGGTGTGTGGCTCTGTGGTGTATTGTGAGTAGTCCCATGTGTGGTGATGTTATACTGACTAAGCTCTAGAGCGGCTCAGACATTTTCTTTTGACACAACGATTTTTCCCCAGGAAATTCCAAATCATTGGCACTGAACCTGCTCAGAGATTACACTGACATCAGCACAAAAATACTCAAGAAATGTTCATGCTTTTAACTTCCGAGCGAACCTTTGTGGTGGAAACTCACAGCTCCATGCCTCCTCTGTCTCCCTCTTTCCTCTGCAGCTGCTACATCAATAAGCCAGCTGTGTAACATGGGCTGCTTTGAAATGCATTCTTCCAGCAAGCCAAGCTCTTAGATACTTTGGTTTTGGGGGAGGGTTTCTTTTTTGTGTCAGCACCAAAAGATAAACAGGGACATGAAGGTCCACCTTCCAATCAAAAGGCAGAGGTTCTTCCTCAGGCCATGGCAAATCGTCCACACAAGTGCAGCACATTTCCTCATCTACATAAGAGCTGATTGCCCAGCAGCAGTCAAAGAAAGGAGCAACCAGACTCCAAAAGGGAAGGCTGGCTCTTACCTCAAGGCCAACACTTACCTGCTCTCCCCAGTTTCTCCTCTCCTTGGTGCGGCCAGGCTAACACCTGGTTAGCCCAGAGACGTGCAAGTAGATCACCAAACACATGCAGGGGAGCAGGAAATTCAAATGTAAGTGTGTGACAAATGTTTGCAACTTGAAGGTGGCCAGCAGCCTCCATCAGCCATCAGGAAGTGCAGAGGTCGCAGGGGACACACGCTGCCAGTTTGATGGCATTATATTTCAAGGCCTGAGGAGCAGAAAGAGGAGAAAATAAGGAACATTTGGACCTAATTAAGCAATAAAAGGAATGGGAGGCTGGGAAAATAAGAGCATGCATCTCTGAAATGAGGAATATCTCCCTGCCAATTTCCCTTCTTCACTTGGATGCCACCACTTTCCCGAATCTTCGATGGACTGAATGCTGACCTCAAAATGACCATTTCCATCATCATACCTGTCAGCACTGGGCTCTGCCTACTCCAGACTCCTACAGGTTCAATAGTAGAGATGTGGGGAGAAGCAGGAAGCTGCTCCCACTCTTCTGCCTCAGGGTTGGTTTTTTTTTCCTAAGGCATTGCTGGAAATCAGAAGTAGCAGAGGCAGACGAAATACATCACAAAGACCTGTGTCAACATTAAAAGCTTCTGAGGCCATATTATTTCTGAAAACATATTTTCCTTGCAAAATGTATACTTAACTGCACTAAAACTATCCAAAACTAGGAAAAAGTGAAGATCTGTAAAGACGACTGTCATGAGTAAGCAAGCACAAAAGAGTTGTGCTGGCCTTCATCAAAGGGTATAGGGGCTAAAAGTGAAGCCCAGCATGAACTCTGCAGAAGATCTGTCTGACAGAATCAGAAATGCTGAACCATGTTTTCCAGATGTAGAAGATTTCCTTGCTACAAAGGCCTCCAAAAACTACTGGAGTATATAGATGAGAAGGCTATGCTTACTCATACTATCACATTTTAAGTTGCTGTACTCAATAGTCTATAGTAATATATCAGTATAGCCTGCAACAGTGTAGAGAAATTGGGAAGCAACTTGTAGCCAGTTCTCCTGAAGCAGCCTTCATTTCCATAAAGTACAGCAGAAGAGTTTATTTTCTGCATCATTAATTAATTAATTAAAAAAAATTAGAAAGATAGCAGAAAGGGCACACTGTTTGTTATAAATGTTCCATCACCTACATTTCTTACTTTTCTATCAGGAAGCCTAACAGAGTAAAATAATCAGTCTGTAACTTCACTGGGAAACACAGTAAATAGCTCCAGCTTTTCCTAGGATTTCAACACATCCATCATTTAAAATGCAACACACAAAAATAAATCCTCTACTCCCTTACACCCATGCAGCAGCAGTAAGGTCACAGGTTGCAGGTACTGAACCAAGCCCAGAATTGGGCCAAAAGGAGGTCCAAATAAACTGGTTGATTGTTGCACATTGTACAAATGCCAAATCATTCTTGAACAGGCAGACACAAGCACTGAGTCTCTGGCTGGGGAATCTTTGAGCCACAATTTGGCTTACACATGCTTCTCAGTATTGCAGGCCCATTGTCTTAAGCACATCTGCATCCTGAAAGTGTGACACAGGTCTTGGCTTTCTAGCCCAGTCTCCTGTAACCTTGCCCAGTATGGATGCCTTCATTAGTCAATTGTCATGGATTAATATAAAACTATGGTTTGGATCCTCCACTCAAGTGCTGTTATATTTGCCACTGTTTCCCCATATTACAACAGAGGCTCTGCAGGATCTGGAGTGTCTTCAATGTGTGCGCCAGATGAAAACCATAATGAAGTTCCCTTTCTAACTCAGAAGAAACTGACATGGCAGCAGAGAAGAACTGCCCAGTGTTTTCAGTGAAACCTTTTGCAATCACCATCCGGAATCTCCCCCAGATTTTACCAGCTGAGGGAATTTTTTTGTGTGCTGACTCCAGGTTTCATTTCACATCTAACCTGAAGATATGCAAATAACTAACGGGGAGTGGTGCTGCACAATTTGCTTTAATATACTTATAAAAAATGCAGTCAGCTGGTGACATTTCATCAGACAGATGTTCACCATTATACAGGAGTGTGCACACACATTCACATGCATTTTTCCTACACGTGGGCAAAAAATCCTGACCTCATAGCCAGACATTCACAGAAACCTCAGACTTCAGTCTTGGCATATTATTAGAATTATCAGGATTATAAATTACTATTATTTGTGGAATAACTTGAAAACTGTAGTATATAAAATTCTCATGTGATTGTTTGCAACTGTTTAGTTTACTCTGATAGTGGTTTTCTTCTTGTCTGAAGTTGCACTTTCATTCATTAAACCTTATTGCCCTATATTTCTATGTTTAAAAACCAAATATTTAAATTTATTTCCCTGTTATCTATAACTCATTACTAGATTTTCGGAAAATGTATTGAACAAGGCATCTGAAATTTCATATATAATTTTAAAAAAATCTTCTTTACCAATTAGTGAGAATTGAATAATCCAGATCACTGGGAAGCCCTGGAAGAAAGCAAGATCTCCAGCAGCATTTTTAACATCAAGTATCGAAATCTTTTCAAGTCACAAGATGTTCTTACATATCTTTGATTTTCACTTGAATTGCAATCTAGGAATTTAAGAACGTTTTTGAAAAATGCCCTTGATCTTAACCCTAGGCAGATATATAAATAGACTGACATGGATAGTAGGAGCATAACCAAAAGATTACACTATTTCATGGACCTGCTAAGCCCTTTACATGTCAAAAACTTTCAAATTTTATACGAACACCTTGAAAAATTAATTTCTTCGCTGCTTCCTTCTGAAATGATATCTTTATTTCTTTCTTTAATAGAGCACCTTTTCCCTCCCACAGAGAACATTTGTCACATATATCTCACCCACCAAGCATCCTTTTTGTCCTCAACAGAGAAGCTGTGGCCGCCTCATACCTGGAAGTGTCCAAGGCCAGGTTGGACAGGGCTTGGAGCAGCCTGGGCTAGTGGAAGGTGACCCTGCTCATGGCAGGGGGCTTGGAAGGAAATGGTCTTTAAGGTCCTTTCTAGCTGAAATCGTTCTATAATTCTATTATATAGCATCTATATGGGTAATTGTAATGCAGGAAATACTACTATTACTTCAGAATTCTAGAAACCATAGCTGAGGTTCAGCAATTCCTTCCACCACTGCAGCTCCTGACTGATGTTTACTGAGGATATACACAAAATCGTGTCTCTGCCGAGGCAATAGTTTAAAAAACAATCCTTTTAGACTTAGAGGAACCTGAACTTTTATGCCACGGGAGCATCTGGTGCATGTGTGCAGTCAGTCGGAATCACACATTCCTTGCCCGGTCCTATGCAGCTCTACTTGTGGCAAGACCATCATTCCTGAATCAAACCAGTGAGGGGAAAAAAAAATAGGTTCAAATATAATCTCTTGATTTCTGATTTCTTTAAATTTAGAGCTACCTCTTTTCCTTAGCATACTTCTGGCGTCCCAGCCCTAAGAACTGTATTACTCCAAATTTATCTATATAGTTTGATTTGCACATGGGTGAAAAGTACCCAAGAGGGAACTGGCAGAGTGTCATGACATCGCCTAACCAACCAAACCCAGCTTGAAAATATTGTTAATATTTCATGCTTTCATTATTTTCCATAAATCCATGCTGACAAATATTCAATTTAGAATTAACTTACAATGAAAACCCAGGACAAAATTGTGTGCTGATTGGCTTCTTGCACAAATGCCCAAAATCTGATTTTAGGAAGTGAATGGGAACATTCTATGAACATCCTTGAATTAAAACTGACTTTTGAATTTCAATGAATACCCACAGACCTTCTTTTCCCATTTGCTCTGGTATGCACATACCACTCATTCTTGGCTCAGAACTGCAGAGCTGAACACATTAGACATGGTGACTACTAAGCATGGTCAGTCTTTGAATCTCTCTAAATTATAGCTCAGGCCACGAATAACCAAAAATTACTATAATTACAACAATGTTGAGCTGTACCTCTTTAAGTGTTTATACCTTTCAAAAAGATTTGCTGAGAGAAACTCTGCATGAACACATAAGAACAAACTGCCTACTTTAGAATTTGACTTAAGTACATTTTAAAAACATTAAACCCCATCATTCTCAATTCAAAATGCATTTAATGCTTGGTTTCCAAGCTAACTAATAGTTTTCTGCACCAGTTACAAAAGCAGTTCCACAATTTTTTTCATGTATATGCCATGTGTACTGCTTCTCTGTATACAAATGGTGATAACACTTCACAAAGAAACCCTGATATCATGCTCAATTTGTGAGCTATACCAAAGTATTTCAGTCTGTAGGGGACATAGCAGTACAACAAGGTAAGTTTCTGAAGCAGCACTGCTCCGCCATATACAAGCACATATGGACTTCTGAAGCCTTCCTCTTGTAGGAAGAACAATTTCCTCCCTCTCCCAGTAGCCAACAAAGAAGTCTGTGTTTACTAACTTATTTCTTTTGGGTTTGTAAATGGGCTTCCAAACGCAGTTTGAGCATTTGTAGAAATTGAGAGATTTCTGCATATATACTTATTCCATCAAGAACACCAATGCTTTATTGTAAACTTTTAATAATCAAAGTTTAAAAAAGGGAAGGAACAGGTCATCACAAGGTCATCACATCAGCAACCGATAATGATACAAAAAGCCTAACAATTCCTGTTTGAAGAACTGGAAGGACACAAGAGGATAGGTTTGGACAAACATCATATTTCAGTGTGTAATGGGAAAGCTCACCTATTGCTTTCATTCCAATACTTAAATTCAGGAAAAGCAGCAATATAGTCTGTCTTTGGATAAGGTTTGCTGATAATGAATTTTGGGGCTTAATTTCAAGACTATGTCAATGCAGTGAGTACTTCCCAATGAGAATATTTTTCTAAATCACCTCACAGTGGTACCTAAAACCTCCAAATTTACTGTCCTTTTCCTGTTCAGTAAATCGCTGTACAATTGGAATATGAATGAAACCTGCCCTGGATATATATACAAAGGTATGAAGATAATGGGAGACAAGACAAGATGCTGCTGCCTCACCGCAAGGACAAATCCTTTTCTTGGTCAGATATGTCCCCAAAAGAGCAGAGCATCTGCCCATAGAAATCAAAACATCAAAGCCCCTTATTCAGATGTCAGTTCCATGTTTCTGTTCAGGAAGTTTATGCACACTGAGGGCACCAAGCTTTCCAAAGAGGACAAAGGGAAGCGAGGCACTACAACCGCATGCACTGCAGCCCTGTCAGCGCAGGGGACAAAAGATGTTGTGGCCTCCTTCAAGACTTGTCTGATAACTTGTTTCTATATTAAGCCATAGCACCTTGAGTCTGTATCTCCTCTTTGTTCAGAAGAACTTCCTGTGGAGGGGCCTTTATACTTTCAGACAATCCTGGAAACACAAACTTCTTCAAAGTGACCAGCTGGGGTGCTAATGACTACATGTAACACAGCAGCCTTGATACCAGGATGGGTTTTCTTTCTGAGGGCTTTACCAGCCTTCACTGAGCTTCAGGAGTTTTGCAACTCCTCAATTATTGGAGCCTACCAACTTCTATGAATGATCAGTAAGACCATCCTTTTTGAAAACAGAGCTGTCAGGGAGACAAAGTCATCATCTATTCTACTACACTACCCTAAAACTGGGTCAGGAAAACCAAAACTATTCTCCTCTGTCAGAGGTCCATTAAATCCTTTTTATAAGATCTTCCAGTGATGGAGGCTCCCCAAGAGTTATAATCTATTCCTAGCAGTCCTCAGCAAGAGGATGTTTTGTAAGACTCTGCAGGCATCCAAGTAAAGTACTAAAAAAAAAGAATTAAAATTAGTGTGTCAGAGTTGCAACCACACAATATGAGTTTAACTCAACTTACATATCTACCTCTGCTGTTCTGTGCATTAAAGTACACTGTGGCTGAAAATGAAAAGTATTTTCTACAAAAAGGGTTTAAAGCTGTTTTCACTTCAAAAGCTTTAAAATTATGACTTTAAAACAAACAAACAAAGAAATTATTTTATTTCTCCATATATTTTGTCATTGAAAACCACTGGAAAGCATTAAAATAGGTTTTCAAAACTTGAAGATAATTTTACTACACAGAAAAATCTCAAGGTGTTGGTAAATTGAAATTGTAAGTAATTTCTTGGTTTTGATAAAAGAAGAAAATTGAGAGATGAAAGCTTTTTCAATAAAAAATTGTGTCAATATTTTTTCCCAAAATCATTTAAACCACATTTACTAACAAAATAGGATGCAACCACAGCTCTTTTCATTAAGAACAGCAACCATCTGTTTTGTGTACTGAAAGGGGATGACTCAAAAGAAGAATAAACTGGTCACAGCAACAGTTCAACAGGTTTTATGCAAAAATGAGAAATATGTGGGTAGGATCCAAAAAGCTTTAAGGAAGAACTGGCCTTGGTTTCTAACTCATCTATACATGTGCAAGATGTATTTTTACCAGTGTTGTTTCCTATAGCAGTGGTCTACTGTGAAACTTTATTATGGACAAGTCTCCTTGTGTATTTTCATGGCCTTCATGACCTCCTTGGAGAGAAAACTGCACTGCTATCTACAGGACTGGCCAAGAAGATGCTTGAAAGGCTCCATTCCATTTTCGTTTCATTGTGAAAAGCAGTGACAGATTTTGGAGAAAATCTCTGGTGTATCATCATTTTTTGTTGTTGTTGTTGTTGTTAATTTTAAATGCTTTCATCTACATCTCTACGTAGTTGTTTGCATCTAGTGCTGCTTTTTTTGCTGACTAGGAATGAGCACAGTAGACGCAGAGCATGTCCCTGAACCAAGCCCCTCACTGTCTGTTCATCCCTGCCCATGACTCCTGCTCTGGGGGGAATCCAGCACGAGTTTTCTGCTCCAAGCTGCTACATCTGCATTAAGCTTCAGGTAGAATTCTTCCCATTTTATCCTTGAGGATCAAAACCCACCTAAATTCAGAGGTAGGTTACCACTTTCCCCAGCAGCAAAGGCACCTGACTGGCTTTTCTGCACCATGTTTGTGGTACTCGTGGCTCCATCTGTTCCCTGTTCAAGTGCAACAATCAGTGAAAAATGCAGGGCACAGCTGAGCTTCTTCCACCTCCCCATGCTCAAGACTTCTCAATGTCTCCAAGGAGGGAAGAATGTGACTGTGCGCATGTAGTCTCTGCACTCACAGGTGAGTCGAGCCAACTTTTTCTCTGGCTGTGCCGGTCTCATGGGCTTCTGCAGCAGGACAGCATCATCTTTTACTGTGTGTCTTTATTAACAGCATGACATGACTAAAAGGCAGGTCTCCAGTCATATGAGAAGGATGGGTCAAATGATGGGACAAGCGCAGAGGAAGATCTGGAGTCCTACGTCTGGGCGCAGGGCTATCATGAGAGCAAACAGAAGGTCCTTACCATGGGATGGACAAGCATAAATAGGACAACTGGTCACACAGCGGGGTGCACATCCATCATGCTATACAGAAGTGTTTAGGTGACCCTCAGAGCAAGGCAGGAGTGAATCCACTAAAAGCAGTGCAAAGACAAAGGAAAACACCGATGAAAGAATTTTTATGAAGGAATTCAGAAAGGAAAAAAAAATCACATTATTTAATCCAGTGTCCTCTGATCCTCTTCAGCATTAATGTTATAAGGGTTTTTTTCCTTCTTCTTCTTCTGAAAATGAATTTATGCACAAGTTTGAGAATCAATTTAATAACCTTGATGGGGATACACACATATCATACATATGACCAGTTTATGCAGAACGGCCAATGCCCTGCAAGAACTGGAGGATTAGGCTCCATATTACTAAGATTGTATCAAGATATTGTTGTGAGTCTGCTGGAATTTTTGTGAGGTTATCAGTTTGAAGACTTGTCTTAAGATCTGTCAGGTTAAACTGATTAATCACTGCTTTATAGCTGCAAGAAGCATTATGGGCCACTGTTGGGAAAAGAACAGACCTCACAGGAGAGAACATCAGCTTTGGAAAACCTAAGCAGTTTTCTCAATGGAAAAATTGACAGAATACTTGAAAGATAAATTATATGCTGAATTATATGCTGTGTACGATTTATCTGAAAGCACTTTTTCAACTACATCACTAAGAATGTTGCCTGTTTTCCAGAGCCAAGAGGTTTATAACTGATGTTTCACTCCCAGTCACCACCACTGGAAGTAGCATATGGAATGGAAATAAAAGCAACAAGGATACTGTACTTCTGTGGTCTTCTGTTACCTACTGTGACCATGGGATAGGATTCATCAGGTGCATAATTTATGGTTGAAATGATACTCTGAGATCTGTCTGCATGATTCTCATTGATTTTCACAAAACGGCTGACAATTTAGAGTATTTGTGGCTTAGGAACAAATTGCACTTTTAAAGAGATGCAGACAATACTGTTCCTGATAGTGCAGTTTGAAAGACTCAATAGCACAATTCGAAGTTCATTTGTTCGTATTACTAAATCTTCATTGATTCATCGCAGAGTACGGTTGCCTTCTCTTTGAAAAAGCACAATAAAAATTTAAGTTGTTCACACAAGAAAGAACATTCTCTGCTTCCCATCAGATTTGTTTTCTTCAGTACCACTTGTTTTGCAGGGAAAGCCTGAATTCTCTCCACAGGGAGCTCCAAGTCCAGTGGTGGCAGGGGGAGTCCTGGGCAAAGAGTAAGGGCTACAGCAAGTCCAGCTCATCTGCAGAAAAGGCTGCTCTGCTCTTGATGGGTGGAACAAAATACACTTCAAAGCCCCAAAAGGTTCAAGCCTGCCCTTAGTTAGAGGTCAGTGAAAACATTTCCATGGGTCTGGGGTGCCAAGGTAAAGCCACAACTCTGAAAACCCTGACTGGCTTGCTGCTCTGCATGTAGGCAGCTCACCAAGGCTTGAGGAATAATGAAGTGGAAATCTAACCAGCTAATGATTTCAAGAAAGGAGAAACATTTAAACAAGGAGAACAGACTCACTTCCTCTCTCTATAGTTCTGCCTTGCCAGCCAAGAGCAAATATTTCTTCTACAACAGAGAGACACATTCAGAGTGCTCAGTTAAAGGCAAAAGCATCAGGTCGATATAAGTCCATACCACTGTACCATTCTCAGCAGTAGGACATGTGGCGCACCATGTTTCAGGGACGTGGTCCAATTTTTCTTCAGCAGACTGAGGGAAGGAAGGATGTTGCACCAGAACTCTCTTTTAAGGCCCATGTACACTGTCAAAGCAGAATGACTGAGCCACACTGCATGGGAGAGCTAGAGATTGCATGACAAACACTGGGCATGCAAAACATCCATTACTGGGCCATTATTACCCAAACTGGTTCTTAGTAGCAAGTATGAAAAATACCATAAGGGCAGCTAGAAAAATATCACTGAGTCAGATATAGGGAGATGTGCCAAAAAACAAGTGAATAAATTCAGTTCTTGCAGCACTGCTGTACAGTAGCTGTTTTCCTGAGGTATCTGTTGCTTCTTTTCACACTTGATTAGCACACTTCATATTCCAGGTTAGCAGCTTTGGTGTGCCTTTGATCTCGGTAGCAACAGGGGAACTGCCAGTTAAGTTGTCACTTTCTCAAACTCCCTGTCAAAGACACATCTCTCACATGCAAAATCAGCAGCGCTTAGTCAGATTAAGTGTAGGATTAGTAAAAGGATATGGATGTTTGTATTCATTGACTTTCTTTTTTCTTATTTTTCAAAAAAAAAAAAGATTCCATAACTGTGATTATTAGACGTAAGCATGACTTTGTCTCATGCAAGAGAGCAACCTAAATTCTTTTTGGCATCCACATTTTCACAAGTATTTGAAGCCCACTTTTTCTGATGTGAAAAATAGACTAGAAATGAAGAATGCATCATTTAAAAGTACACTGCTGGGGAAAGTGATGCTCAGTTCACATCCGACTGTCCTAACAACGAGGCTTTAAGGGATTTGAAAGCATGGATCACATTCTGCTTTCACATACACACACTGTGACGTTGCTTTCACATGATGTCATGGAGAAGAAATAGTCACCATACAAAAGGCTTGATAACATTTTACTTGGGATTTGTAAAACGCTCTGTTTTTGTTCTTGGGGTTGAATTGTCTGGTCAGAGCTCTAATATCAGCTACTCTCTTTCGGCATGAATGCAGTGATTCTGTTGAGCAATTTGTTTCCTCATCCCCATGCTGTCAAGGATTGGTACCCCTAAGTGGGAATGGAAGCTTGAAAAGCAGATACAACCTTGCTGAGAAGTCCCTGATTGTGACAGAAGACTCCCTGAAATGAAATGGATTATCTTCAGTAAATGCTACACTTCAACTTTTTGAAGCTACTTATCAGGCACGTGCATTAGTTAGGTGGTACACACAACCAGCAACAACTTGGAAAATCAGGAGTCTCCATGACTACCACACTCCACAGAGCATTACCCACTAAATGCTCAATGAATGTAAAAGACCTAAACAGAGAAGAAAACTGGCATTTCTAAAAAGACTCCACACGTTCGAGGGGTGGCACAATGAAGCAAAAATATTACCTCAAGCAGAAACACTATGTCACAGGCTTGCTGACATTTGCAGGTCTGATGGAAAGCAAAGGTGCCACTGGAATAAACAAATCAGGTCCAGGTGGGAACTGGAAAAAAAAAAGTCAGTGAGGTGGAGCGTCACATCCCTGAGCCGGCATGTGATTCCTAGAGCTGAGAAACGGCCACAGTAGATGCCATATTTCCTCATCTATCACTATCTACATCTATTCATGAAGCCGGGAATCCTCTTCTCTGATTTTGGTTTATATCCAGGCTAAATATGGCAGAGCTAGAGAATAGTTTTCAACTCCCAGTTACTGTAAATTTGGCCCAGCACTGTCTCTACAAAGCAACGAGATAAAGATCTGTAGAAAGCAAGAACTTACTTCCATTTAGTTGTCCAATCCAGTAAGAATGCAACCAGGTATAATCAACATGATCCATGTTGCAAGAAAGACTTTTCAATGCATTTCTTCTAAATATTTAGGAACAGAAGACAGAAAAACATTAAACTAGTCCCCCTGAAAAAAGACAGCTTTAGAGGCCCCAGACAAATGTGTTCAGACACTGTATGCAAAAGGAGAGGTGGGACACTGAATGGTATCATAGGGCTGGATTATGGTTTTGTTTTAAACAGAAGTTCCAAACTGCAAACAACAAATTTATGCCTAGTGACTCTTACTATCTCCCTATCACCATATTTCTAACTCTGCTCTAATATTGCTAAGGCTGGAAAAAACACAGCAGACTTATTTTAGGCTGCTGGAGTGCTGCACTTGTTCTTTTCTCACCAAATTGGAGATGAAAGTGGTGTGTATCACACCTTCTTGCAAAGACGTACACACACCTGAGGGATCACTCAGTGTGGCACACCTGGAGAATGACAATTCTGAGTGAAGGTACAGCAACAGTGCAAAATCTCGGGGGAGAGAAAAGGAAATAGCAACATTTTTCATGATGGTCTCCAGAAAGATGGAGAAAAGAGCAGCAGTCTGTCTCCCACCCCATTAAAAGCTCACCCACTGGTACTCTGCTTTCTTCCTTGCTTCACGTACCTCTGAAGCAGCTAAAAGCAGATTCAGTAGCATGCTGTCACACAGCTTAGCATTGGCAAGAGCAGGCACACTTCTTTCAGCTTGACAAAGGAGACCCACGAATTCCCTCTAAGAGATTCAAAGACTTTTCCAGGTAGTTACCTGTTCAAAGTCTGTGGGGAGATAGCAGGGGAGGAGCATTGCCTTCCCACATTATCTGGTCTCAGTCAGTGAACAATGAAGACAAGTTCTCCTTCCTAATTGAGCTTTGGGAAGAGAATCCATTGAGAGCTACAGCCCTGTACACAGCACACACAACATGAGAGACGTCCTGGTGCCCAGCAGTTGCCAGAAGTAAATGAGACACCCTAAACTTTCTCTGTTTCTGAATATGGGAGCCACAGCCTGATTCTGATGCTATAATGCATCAACTTTTGTAAGTGCTGGCAATTTAAATGGTTACTGGTTATACTGTCAACACTTCCTCAGTCCCAGAAGGAGTTTGCATAAATTTCAAATGTTCAGCGAGCATCTAGCAATGCTTTACTGATTCTAGTGAGTTTAGTTTCCCATACACCTCCATCAAGAGAAAACAACTTTACAAGCCACACAGGATTTGGGAACTCTAAACTCAGCCATGTGCTAGATAACTGAAATGAGAGTCTGAACACAAGCTGTCCTCTGGGGATGCTGAGTTGGGTGAGCTGCAAGGGTTGCAGTAATCGTAACAGGCAACCCGAATGCCCTAAGCAGGGTTGTTTTTTGGTGTGCAACTATGTCTGTCCCCAGAATTTTCAAGGACAGGCTAAAAGTCATATCTTGAAGCCACTGACATGGAGAAGCCAAAGCTTCAGTCTGGAATTCAAGGGACAAGTGTAAACTCACGCCCTCCAAGGTGTGAGATGTGGAGGTGTTCAGACCTGGTACCTGTGTCCAGCTGTTAATCACTGTTTCTGAGTGGCTTTTGCTCTGGACACTGACCAAGCGAGTGGATGAAATCATACCTCAGTTACCAGACATGACATCTCACCTGGTCTTCTGGAGTTGTGTTCACAGAGATAGAGAGCTCCATTCACAGGGGATGGCTGGATTGGCTCTACCCACCACTGCCAAAATTTCCTCCATTGCACATTCTCTATGGACAGGTTTCTGATATCCTTCTGGGTATCTGCCAGCAACTCATCTCACAATTGGTTTCACCAAGTTCAGACCAGGCATAAATGGAGTATTCACCAAAGTTTGGTGGAATAAGGCTCTACATATGCATTACACAGGCATGCTTACATCAACACACTATTTGTCTGTGATGCTAGATTTTTGCGAAAAATTGTTCAAGAAGATTAATAAACTGTGTATAAATCCCAAAACACCTTATTGAATATCTCTTCATTGCTATATTTTCTTTTCATAGAACTCCTAAGTACATTTCTCCTCTTTCAGGCATATGAGATGCTTCTAACTATGCCCATTCAAACTCAAATGAGTTTTTCAGATGTTGTCTACCACTGCTTAATTTTATTTATTTCATCATCCAAAAACAAGTCTATGTGAGGTGATACAGGTAAAAAGCAAGCCCACACATAGAGTTTAAAGGAAGAATACTGTCTTTTGAGTCAATCTTGAATATTACCTAAAACAATATGAAGTCTCTTCACAAAGACTGACTAAAACAATAACTTAGAGACCCTTTAAAAGCAAGTATTAAAAATGTTTAGTAAAGTGTCTTAAAGAGTCTTTGAAATAGTAAAAGTGGAGTAGAATTTCACACTTTTGCTCATGCAGGAGAAGGAGGGATTTCCCAGAACAAAAAAAGGTTTTGGAATTTGTTTGAGGCATTCATAAAAATTGACCAAAGTACGAGTGATGTTTTGTTGTATATATTAAGAAATGCTGTGAGAAAATAAGTAAAATGACAGTCTTATTAGTATCTATTTCAGATTGAAGGAAAAAAAATCGTGGCCAAATACAAACTATTGGTCTTGTCTTAACTTGCATCAGTTATGATGAAGACTTTAACACATTTAATAAGAATTTCTACCCATTGGGATAGACACAGATTTCTCCATCTTTCAGTAAAATGTGGAATGGTATCATCTGATGATGAAATAATTTAATACAGTGTAAATGTTACAAACAGCCTTTTATTCTGTCTCTGAAGAGTTAATAAACTTAATTTCTTAATCTTTGTTACACTGTGCTATTAAAGTCTTTGTGTTTGAATAAATCTTGTTGTTTAATACAATAATTTTAAGTTTCATACCCAACATCTCTCTAAAACTTCCAGAAAGAAAAAGAAATGTCAAATATCACCATATGTTAAATGTTGACTTTTTTTCCTGACATCACTGTGTTACTGATGTGGATTAATGTTGGTATGGTCATGATATAGTCTTGTACATTCCAATGTGTAAATAGGTCCATGTTCTCCTGCAATTGTTTTAATCTGTTATGACTACTGTAATCTAATATTTCTAATAAGATTCATCTGTATCTTGCATAAACAGAGCTACAGCAAATTGGACTTCACAAAGGAGAAGATGAGCTTAGTTAAGAGAAGACTTGTTTTTGCATAAAGAGAGTTTGGACCACCATACTCTGAGAACATATAAATAAGCATGAATTTGGGATGTTGGATTTAGTATTCAACATTCCGTTCTTGGAAAAGATCATCCCTTTCGGAGAGAGTTGGAAGTAGTAAACTAAGCTTACAGTCATCCAGCCAGCAGTTAAGAAACTGCCTGATACCTGACTGCTTCCTGCTCTCCCCTTAACTGCAGAATGACCTGACCGTGCTGACTTATAAGCTGTGCAAAATTAATGATTCATAGAATTATATTACCATGGGAAGGTTGGGGTTGGAAAGGACCTTCAAGATCATCTTGTTCCACAACTCTGCCAAGTGTCAGGACACCTTCCACTAGACCAGGTTGCTCCATCCAACCTGGCCTTGAACACTTTCAGGGATGGGGCACCCAGAACTTCTCTGGATAACCTGTGCCAGCCTCCCATCACCGTCATAGCAAATTTCTTTCCAATATCTGAAGCAAACCTGCCCTCTTTTAGTTTAAAGCCATTCCCCCTTGTCCCCTACCTACATAGACTTGTAAAAAGTCCCTCTACAGCTCTCTTGTAGCCCCTTTAAGTACTGGAAGGTGCTATAAGGTCTCCCCAGATCCTTCTCTTCTCCAGGCTGAACAATCCCAACTCTTGTAGGCTATCTTTGTAGGAGGTCCACTTTCTTCTTATGTCGGGGGCCCCAGAGTTGGAGCAGCACTGCAGGTGAGGTCTCACAAGAGCAGAGGAGAGGGGCAGAATCGCCTTCCTTGACCTGCTGCCCATTCTGCTTTGGATGCAGCCCAAAACTGACCCCCGAGAAACCCCACCCACCACTGCCCTGAACATAGACATCAGGACATTAACAGAAACTTTTTGAGTGCAACCATCCAGTAATCCATCCACCAAATACTCCAGTTAGAACAAAATATGTAGTATGGGATCATACCAAATGCTTTGTCCAGGCCCAGGCAGACAACATCAGTTGCTGTTCCCTCATCCACCAACACTGTAAGCCCTCCATAGTAGGCCACCAAATTTTTCAGACATGTTTTGACCTTATTGAAGCCATGTTGCTTGTCACCACTCACCTTCTTGTATTCCATGACTTAGCATAGTTTCTGGGAGGATCTGCTCCATGATCTTTTCAGGCACCAAGGTGAGATTGACTGGCCTGTAGTTCCCTGGGTCTTTCTTTTTACCTCTTTTAGAAATTGGGGGGGTTGCTTCTCCTTTTCCACTCCGTGGGAACTCCACTAGTCTACCGCAACTTCTCAAATATGATGGATAGTGTCTTAGATCTTCATCTTCCAGTTCCCTCATGACCCATGGAGGTGTTTCATCAGGCCCCATAGACTTGTGCACCTCCAGGCTTCTTAGATGTTCTCAGATGAGAACTTCTCTTACAGCAGGTGGTTCTTCATTCTCCCACTCCCTGCCTTTGCAATCCGTGGTGTGGACAGCGTGGCTGGAGGACCATCTAGTGAAGACCAAGGCAAAGAAGTCATTAAGTACCTCAGCCTTTTCCGTATCTCCTATTTTCCTCTGGAGAGGACCTGTATTTTCCCTAGACCTCCTTTTATCACTGATGTACCTATAGAAGCTTTTGTAGTTTCCCCTGACATCTCTGGACAGGTTTAATTCTACCAGGGAGTTAGCTTTCCTAACCTGATCCCTGGCTGCTCAGACAACTTCTCTTCCCAGGATACTTGTCCTTGCTTCCACCATCTGCAGGCCTCCTTTTCATGTTTGAGTTTGTCCAGGAGCTTCGTGTTCATTCACAACAGTCTTGTCTGACTTCCTCTTTGTTGGGATGCATCACTGCTGAGCTCAGAGAAGGTGATCCTTGAATTTCAATCAGCTTTTAATTCGGCTTTACCCCATAGGACTCTACCAAGCAAATCCCTGAAGAGGCCAAAATCAATTCTCCTGAAGTCCAGGGTAGTGAGTGTGCTGCACATCCTCCACACTGCTCTGAGGATCTTGAAATCCACCATTTCATGGCCACTGCAGGCAAGGCTGCCCTGGAGCTTCATATTCCCCACGAGCCCCTCCTTGGTGAGAACAAGGTCCAGCAGAGCAGCTCTCCATGTAATTTCATCTGTCAGCTGGAGAAGGAAATTGCCATCAGCACATTCCAGGAACCTTCTGGATTGCGTCCTGTTGTGTTGCCCATCCAACAGATTTTGGGATGGTTGAAGTTCCCCGTGAACATGAGCATGAGGCTCCTCTTGTTTGTGTCCACAGTGGGTCTCATCTGCTCGGTCTTCCTGGTGGAGTGACCTGTGGCAGACCCCCACTGTGATGTTATATCTCCCTCACCTCATACACACCACATCTGAGTATATTTTATATGTTCATGACTCCAAGACTCTTGCAATGACTTCAGCTGAATGTCAAGTCTAACCGAGTAGAAGACTGGTTGAGAAATTACAGATCTGGTCTGGGAGCTGGTTTGTCTCATGGCTTTTCTAATGGATTGCAGTCCAAGCTGAGATAAGTGTCTTTTAACTCTCAGTTACTCAGTTCCTTGCCTGTAAATTGCATTTGACATTATTCTCTTCTTATATGACCTGCGACACATTTGGACCTCAGGCAATCCTATAATAAAAGCAACTGCAATCCCAGGACAGACCCCAAGAGCAATGTAAGCAGAATGATTATGTCATACATGTAAGAACTGCTGATATAAGCTGAAGAAAGATAGCTAAAACCTCTTACACCCTCTGCTCTCCTCATGTAAGAGTTACAGGCAAATAAACAGGTTCAGAATTTCATGAGAACATGTGAGGAAAGCAAACTATTCAGTGGTGTCAACCAAACACTGTCAATCCAATAAACCTTAGTATTGTTTGTAACTGCTCTGTCTTTCTGACTGTTCTGACTATGACTTCATATAAGTTAACTTTTGAAAAATTTGTGAGAAATAGATGGGCAAAATAAAATCATTCCAATATATTTTTATATACGTATTTGTGTGTACACAACTGTGCTTTCCTTTCATGATGATAAAGTTATACAGGCTGAAGAAATTTTCCAGTCTCCCTTTTTATCTGCATCTAGCTTACAAGTTTATAGAAGGTCCACAGGGCAAACACTGAACTGAATTTATTTGCTCATTGTATATTCTGATTTCTGTGACCATTTCAAGAGCTGTGTTAAACAGAGTGTTTAAGACTACAAGGTCAAATCCACAATGGTTAAGACACTCTAAAAATGGCTCTTACAAACAATATCCCAGCATAGAAGCCATGGAGTACCTATTATGATGCCTACTTTAGCTTAAGAATCACATCCAATTTTCTTCCATGTCCCATCTTTATGTGCATTGATCAGGCATCCCCCAGCTCTTCTCCCTGTCAAGTTTGCTCAGTCAAGGGCAGCCTTTTGGGTTGGGTTGTTTTGGGTTTTTGTTTTGTTTTGTTGTGTTGTGGTTTTTTCTTGGTTTTTTGGGGGGTTTTGTTTGGTTTTGGTTTTTGGTTTTGTTTGTTTGTTTGTTTGTTTGTTTGTTGGGGTTTTTTTGTTTTGGTTTTTCATTCCAGTTTTAGAAGATTGTGGTAGTGATTGATAAGAAAGCTCAGCAACAGTGATTGTACCTTGATCAGTCTCTTCTTGGCAATGGTTTGCTCTCACCGTTGTTAATGGCACCCATCTCTTAGGGCAGCCAAAAAAAACCAGAGAAGGTTGGTCATAAGAAGTTTCTGTTCAGCTCGTAGAAACTGAAAAGGGCCTTTGGAGGACGTTTTCATATGGGTAGTAATAGGACCACACTGTAGGAAAGCATTCCTGGCAAATGAGAGGAACATCTTCAAAACAAGGAGGAAGAGGAATACCATGAAAGCAATTGTAAAACATTTATTATGGATATATTTTGTCTGCTAACATTTCCAAAAACTCTTGTATCCTTAAACAAAAAAATGTTTAAGTGGCAAAGGCTTCTCTGAAACAAAAACAAGAAGGAAATATATGAAACACTGAAAATTTCAAGTCAAACAACTCATGTTTGGCAAGGTTAAAAGTGGCTGACAATGGGGTCCTAGATAAGAAGAATGTTAGGCAATCATAACCAGACCTTGCTACCTGAACGACCTCTAATTTAAGGCAAAGTTCTGATAAACACCCACCCTACTGCACAAAAGTGACTTTTACATGCCTTGCAAACAGCATGAGAAGACTTGCACAACTCCTTCACTTTGACATTTCATTTTCACTTTGGATAAAAAGATGTCACTTGGTGATGTGACAGCAATGCTGTGTATTATAGCTGCAGCATCACTGGCTTTGTCAAATCAACATGGATAATTCAAGGCTACTGCCTTTCCTTTTTAAAATACTGCTATGCCTGGGTTTAATTTTATTTCTTGCTTACGAAACTAATTCTGTATGGGAAAAGGAATGTTAGAGCTATTGCATGTCTCAGATTTCAGGAGATCCTTGGAGGAAATAGTCATTCACAAAGAAGAAAAATGTTTCTAGCTCAACTTTAATTTCTTGATTGCAAAGGAAATATTGCTGAGACACTGGAAAGATATTTTTTACCATCATCATCTTTCTGCACAGACATTAACTATCGCAGATACTGTTACTTGTAATAAACTTGTTTTCTTCACTGCAAATCCAGATAATCAAGAATTTTCCCTGTATTTTTATCTAAATACTGCTATGACTTGTCAGTGCACTATTTTACAACTATAAACCACAACACAATATTGATGAATATTTATCAGTCTTGAGAGGGTTGTTGAAAAACGATGAAATTAAGTGACTCTCTAATGGTCACACAAGACAACTGTGGCAGCTAAAACTGTGTACAGACCTAGAGTTCCTGCTCAAAGTATCTATGACAGTATTATCTTTTCTAATTGCAAGACCTAAAGTAATATATTTTTTCTCTAAATGCATATTCCTTATTTGCTTTCCAGGAGGCCACAGGGGCTCCCAGGGTCTAGGCTACAAATTCCTTGTTGTAGGTGCTGCCCAAACTCACGATAAAAATATATAAAAGCCTTAGAAAGCTACATGATGAAACCAGCCACAGTGGGGAAGGAGAAAGGATGAAAAGGCTTGATGGGGCAGGAGAAGGAAGCAACAGGGTCATGTGAGGCACTGTGAGGAGAAGCCATCCACATCTACCAACCAGTCAGTCCTCATAGCAGGGACCATATGACACAACATACTACGTTAAAAAAAGGGGTTTGAGCAGGATTTGTGGAGGACATGAGGCAGATGCAAATGGAGACCTCATTTCAAATTTATGCAGCAGCACAGGGAAAGCACAAAGGTTCCCTTTTGGAGATGTAAAACACGAGAGGTAGAAGATGGCATATTGGGCTGATCAGAGATGGGAGATGTTATCTTAATAAAGTATCTTTCAGTGAATGAGAGTTAATAGGTAGAACTGGTCTGAAGGGTCTTGTAAATGAAGGTAAGTAGGTTATATTCCAAACGCCAAAGAAGGAAAAAGAATTGAACAGATACTAACTGAAGGGAGTTTCAGTGAAAATGACAGGTTGGAAAGATTTATAAGAGTGAAAAAAGGTGGCCTTAGTTCTTTGTGAAAGACCACAATATTTGTGTACATTTGTGCACAAGGTGGAAGGAACCTGACTAGTCAGAGATGATGTAGGTGGAGAAGACACAGTCATGTAATAATATATGACATGAAAAGAATGAGAAGTTAAAGTCATAACCTGGATTTAAGTTTGCAAAGAAAGCTGAAAACACTGCCCAGTGTGACAGGTATTTTACACTGTGATCAGTTAAACAGGTTGTTGAAGAAGATCAGCAAATGGCACACTGCAGAACACTGTTTTAGATGTGTGCACATTGGTCCAAGGACTAGATACCCAGGTGGATTTCAGGAATAGGATTAGATTCGAGATTAGAGGGAAAAAGACAGGTCTCCGTAGCAGTGTTGACCTCAGTCACCAGCATATAGATAGTAATGAAATTTGGAAAACGAAAGCACCAGGTCTTTATTTCACATGTACCTGTGTATATGTGCACATACAAGGACATTATATAGCCATATGAGCCAGACCATCACTATCTGTGTCTAACAATGGTCAGAAATACATATTCAATTGGACATAAACTGGGTTCCCATTCTGGAGTTAAAGAGAACATTGAATTACAAGCCCAAAAGAGGGAACTTCCAAGGTACTTCACGTTAATTTAATTCTACATAGTCAATCTTTCTCTAATTTCAGCAAGAGCAGAGTTGCAGGAGATTCTATGTATTAAGCATCTTACTCAATGTGAAAGAGAATTGTGGGGAGGTAAAATGATAACAAGACATATCAATGGATTGTTATATTTAGGTGCACTGATGTAAATCAGGCACAGGAGCAAGGCAAGCAGAGTTATATAAACAAGTAAGAGAAGAATGCAATACAAAGTTAATTCATCCATACCCTGCACTATGGAACCAGCTTACCTTCCTGTGAAAATATACAAAGAGGTTGTTTTGCAGTCACATTTAAAACCACTTTTCCCTCAGAAATTTCAGTTACTTCTTTGAGGTCCCCACTGTTTTATTAAAGAAAATTAGATTAAAATTTGCATGATCCTTCACCCTCTTCCAGTATCCCTTTACTTCCCTTTCCCACATGCCAAAATCTCTGAGACTCCAATAAAGGAATACCCAGAAGCTGTTTGGACATTTTGATTTAAAGCACGTCAGAGCTCTCTGTATATTACACATACCAGACTTTAGGTGGGGAGCTGCACTGAACAACAAAGGGCTGTAGCTGCCTGCAACACAAGACTTTTTTGTTTCCAGTCTGGTGAGTTGAACAGGAGACAACTGATGGTCACTGTCACCAAGGTGCACAGTCCTGTGTCCTCGTAGATGCTCAAACTGGCCATTGGCTTCTCAGGCTGACTATAAAACTTTATCCTGGGCAACAGCTTCATCCCTTAATGCCAGGCTATGCAGTAGGAGCATATAAGAAGGAAGGTACATCCAAAAATCTGTCCAATACATTTCACCAGTCATCACTGAGGTTTACACACCCTGCCAGCTCTCCCATATGGAATAGCACCTTACTCTGGTGGAATCTGTGTGGAAACCATGAGAACATGTGAAGGATCAGGTGTTACTCATCATGGCTAAAGGCTTGAGGAGTTGGCTCACTGTAAGGGAATTTTATTTTATGCCATCTTACATGGATGAGGCAGTCCTCTATGGAAGCCAGTAATTTCCACAAGGTATGATGACAGCAGATTGGAATTGCTAAACAACTGGACACTGTTAGCTATGAGTGTTCATAAGCTCTCCAATACATTAAAGATCACATTATTGGCTGTTTATTGAAGATAAAACATAAATCTGACAGAAGCATTGAGAAGATTCCAGCACTCACCATACCAACATTAGAAAGAGCACTTACAATTGTTTTCACACAAACATACACTAAGAGAAAGTAAAAGAGGAAACTCTGCCTCCCTAAAATTTAGAGAGATAAAGCTTTCATATCTTCATTCATCTTTCCTTTGTGATTGTCACAGGATTTTCACTTCCAGAGATGCTACGTGCTTGCTTTCAAAGGAACTAAGTATTTTCATTCAGGAAAGTAATTTACAGCAAAGTAACAGAAAGCAATGTCCTGTGTATTCCTCTTCCGAGCCAATCTTTCAAAGTCAGCCTGTGTCGCACGGATTAGAGAAGACACGAAGAGGTATAAATCCTCCACAGCTTGGTTTTCCACAACCCTCCTCCTCTGCTCTTCTCCGAGCACAGGCTGCAGGGATGCCTGTGCAGAGAAGCACAAGAAAAGAAGTACATGGTGCCGGGAGATGAGAGCTCTGAACTGCGGGAAGGAGCTGAATGAATCCCACCACACCGAGCCCCGCACCAAGCAAGGGCTCAGTCTTTCCTTGTGTTGCACTGAGTGTGATATCACCATACCCATCACAATAATTCAGCCTATTTTCTCCTCGCTGTTCCTGAGAACTAAAGGAGAAAGCTCAGAGTCTAAGGTGAAAGGAGATGAGATGACTTACTTCCTTGGATACTTCTGTGCAGATAAAAAGCTAATCCTGATAAAACCAACTCTGAAATCCTTCCAACCCACATTTAGTCAAGGTCACACATTATTAGACAAGCAAGGTTAAAGCCACACAATTTTCAGAACCAAAAGAGGTGGCCGGGGGAGGGAGGGAAGGGGGGGGGTTAT
>JAWWMO010000096.1:6902976-6918478 GCA_035047845.1 Dendrocincla fuliginosa
CAATTGGTTCAGGATTTATTGATCTGAATTGACAGTGATGCTCTCAAATTCATATAAAAGAGCCATCTCATTAGAAGCCCATTTAAAAATCTGTGGTTCAGAATTCAGGAAAAAAGTTTCCATGGAACATAAAAAAACCAAAAAAGAATATGAGAAAATAACTTTTGAGAATAGTTGATGCAAATCACTTTACTTTGGTATGATGTGTGATTTGTCAGATGCAGACAGAAATCCCTTTTTAAGTTTTGTAGGAAATGTTGCAAGCTTTGTAGCCTGACAGAACCTACACACTTAGAGGAACCATTGAGAAGGGATGGCCAGTAGAAACAGAGTCTACTGATGCTGATGGAGTTAAGCTGAGAAAGAAGTATAGTTAAATGAGATCCACATGAATGTGTTAACAGCACTAAAACCAAACTTCACAATATACAAAGTACAACATTTTTATTTTAAAATGTAGCATTTTCTGTATCTTGTGAAAGAGGTAAGGGTTTTAATATCAGAGCTCTGTGCTGAGTGAGGAAATCAGGTAACATTAAAAATCAGAGCTCTTGAAAAGAATATAGTAGTCTAAAAGTTGAGCACCCAGATATACTTTCAAGGGCATTCAAGTGCCAAATTTCACAGGAGTCAGACAGCTGGAGGGCTTCAAAAACACCAAAACGTGCCTATCATCTGTATGAAAATAAGTCTAGCCCTAAGAACACATGACACATTAGAAGAAGAGCATACAGCTCTTGAAAGAAGGAAGATGCAGCTCAGCAGTTCTGAGTCCCCTCTGGTAATCACCTCAAGACCCTCTCATCAACAAACAAATAGTATGTGAAGAAGATCGAAAAGTTACTGTGGAGAGAGAAAAGCATTAGAACAAAATGATTTTGTACGTGAGGGGCATGTCCTGGGGCTTGTGCATTGCATGTGGGGCTGACAGGAAAAGGGCTGCACCCGACATGGTCATGGCATGCAGCTTTCTGAGATGTACACTGGTAATTTAACCCAAAGGAGGGTTTAGAGGAACAAATCACCACTTGGATTAGCCACTCCAGCAGCTGCTGGCTTTCTGCAGGCCAGCATAAAAGTCAGGGTGTGAGGGTGCAAGGGCTGTCCCTGCCAAAACTCCAGCAGTACAACTGTCCCAGGCTGGTCATGCTCCTTGGCTCATGCTCCCACTGGATGAATGTTCACACAGGAGTATCTCAGTTTCCCAGGGAGCTTCACCTACTGCAGGATGACCAGAAGAATACAGAAATAAAGGACAGCAGTCAAGGTAGTCTAACCAGCAGTCTGGACTAATAAACAGAGGAGCAGAGCTTCTCAAGAATACAAGGAGGTTTTGATAAGCTACTCTTGTGAAATCATTTCAAAAAGAAATTGGAGAATCAGGTGCAAAAGAGTGTCTGATAAACTCTGAAAGTTACTCCCATTACCCTGCTTTTTCCTTTCCCACTTCACCAAAGTCGGAAGTAAAATCCATCCATGCCTCTTGACCTAAACATTGTCTGCCCTGTTCCAAAATAAGGTGAAACCTCTGTCCCACTTCAGGAGGTGAAGTTGCTAGTTTAGGTAGTGATGAGTTCCTCTAGTTTTGGTTTTATTTTGTTTTTTAAGAAGTCAAATTAGCACAACATGGGCTTCAAAAAGCTCTGTGCCATGAATATGGTTTGGTGCAGCCTTATTCTGTTCCCAAAGGCCCTTAAAACTTAGAAGACATGCATGAACTCTCGAAAGAAAGCATTGAAACCACAGAAATTTCAATTAAGGAAAGATGAAGGAAGTGCAAAAAATGCCTTTGCTATGAATGAAATACAAAAATCAAAGACAACCTCCTAGCAATGACATTCTTCCCTGTTTTGCTTTTGATTTGCAACACCTGAGTTTTCAATGTGGGAATTTAGGAACAGACTTTGGAATTTTGCCACCCATCTTCCCTTTCTTGACAACCAGATGTGATCAGGTTTCTTTTCAAAAACTTGGTAGCAGCCCCAGATCAAAAGATGGGAAGAAAAAGCACTCATGAGAATTAGTACCAGAAACACTGGGGTATCTCCAAGTCAGATGGAAGGTTTATCATGTCCTGTAACGAAGCATTTAAGCTTGCACAGCTTAATAGCCACTGGGCTTGCTCTCATGCCTGAAGTTATACACCTGCCTGTGCATGTTACCAGAGAAGGCCTCGGGCATTATTGTAGAGACAATTGCACTGAAGATACATAAGAACACAGGTATCACAGCTCTCTTTCCATTAAAATTGATTCATGTCTGTTCTTTTGCGCTAGGGGAATTTATGGCACCAATGACTCACAGGAAAAGAAGGGCTGTGGAGGTGATCATTCTCATTAAACAGTAAAACGTCTACTAACAAACAGGAATGGTGATAAATATGGTGTATAAGTGGCATTGGGTTCATATTGGGGTGAATTATGAGGAAAAGAACATCAGAGATGTAAACTTGGAGCCACTTGACCTGTAACACAACCTCACAGTAACTGGAAATGTAGACTTCTCTCTAGTATTTTCTGAGCTTGTCTCGATCTTCACAAGGAATTCTAGCTGTTGGTACAGTGGATTGCAGCTCAGCTTTTTGCATAAAAATTCATGAGACAGTATCTATTTCAACTATCTTATACAGCAGTAAAGAGGAGGGGGAAAAAAGTTCAGCCCTACAACTGAGACAGGGTTCATTTTGAGTGATGATTGCAAACCAGCAGTGGAAATTACAGATGCTACTTGGTTCACTATTATTTTGCAGCATCTCCGGTAATCTTCAGTGATCATTTATAACAGCATGTCTGATGACTTCCAAAACATAACTGGAAAGGATACTTCTGTGGAGAGTATGGCTACCTAGAGGAGAAATCAATCTGCTGCTCAGGGAGTCAACTTCATACCACTGCTATCAGACAGCCACAAACTTCAACGTGCAGGATTAGGGTTAGGGCTGCTCCAAACCATTTCAGCCCACTGTATCCAGTGCAGTGTAGCCCTGCCATAGAGATGGATCATTCAGCTCCTTTTCTGCCATTGAAAGATAAATGTAAAAGTGAACCAAGCTCAAAAGCAAACCAAACCCACTGATTGCCAGTGGGAGAGGCAGTCTGGTGAGCAAAGAGGCTCAGCTAGACCTTCATTTTGGCTCACCAGTGAAACAGAGGAGCTTACCCTGCACTTGCTCAAGACCTTTTAAAGAGCAGAGCATAACCCTGGGTAAGCAGAACACAAGAGCAACTCCAGTGAGCGTTTGATCACTGACAGGGCATATCCCAATGTATCATGGTGCAATGCCCTGGTAAAACACATTACAGGCAAGTCTTGATTGTGCAGAGTAATACGAAGCTGAGGCAAATAAAACAAAAATGGTGCTACTATAAAAAAAATCAAGTAAATAAAAAGCAATCAAGTAAAACAGTAAGAATGCTCCTTTAAAAATATGATTGACTTCATGATGATGATTTCAAAGACAAATTAGGTTTTTTCTTAGAAAGATGAAGTTCATGCAGAACCTGGCAAATCAGGCACATCAATAAGTAATGGCAACAACCACATTAAATCACTGGCTGCTTTGTGGCCCATACAAATGGAGTGTGATCCCCCTTCCATTCATATTGGATTTATATCAGTGTCATGTGAGCCACCATATCACACCATCTGCAGGCTCCGCCAAGAGGCCCCAGACTGAACAGGAATGCAAAACTATCTCCTTACTGTTTGAGGAAACATTTGAAGCAAATACTCTCACTCCCCCAAAAAGTGAAACAGGGTATGGCAGAGGAAGCAGGAAGGTTTTTTAATAAAATTTATGTGGTTGCTAAGGTAGTTGAGCAATCATATTAGCACTGGGATTCTTTAGTTTTCTTTTACTGCACACAGTAAAACATTCATCTCAGCACTCAGATTTACATGTACACCACTCTGTAGCCTTTACAGCAAAGAGGACAGGCAAGGACCTCCTCTGCCCCTGATCCCATGCCTGACAGTCTTCTCCTATGGCCCCCCAACACAGCATCTCTAACACAACTCACTTAGGTTTGCCTAATTGCTCTGCATCCCAAGGTTGCTCTAAGTGACAGGCTCTGTCCTAGCCTATATATTTTTTATTTTTCTTTGGTTTTTGGCTGCTTTAACACATCACACACTATAATGGTCGTACCCATTCATGTTCAAGACAAACACATGGTGTGCACACACATGCATATCTATTTCAAAGAACGTATTAAGTGCAGACCCAGCTAAATTGCAAGATGCAATTTAATACCAGCAATTAACTCTGCACATATTTTTGTACCAGTGAACTGCAGCACAAGTGCTAGCAGTTAGATGTCTTTTCATATGGTGAAGTTTAAAAATAACTTTAGGGTACTCTTGTCATGGCAAATGCTTGCACAAGGTATTATTAGAGCAGTTATTCACACAAGCTGCAGACAAAATCTGTACCATGGTAGACAGTAGAGGAATCTGGGAAGTAAAAAGGCTGAAGAGATAAGAAACTTAAACCCGCATATATGCAAACATTTGCTTGGATTTAGACAATGTCTGTAGGCAGGAGCATATTCTGTTGGGCTGTCTGTTTCATTTGCTTAAAAATTAAGAGGCTAAAACATCATAGGGGAAAACTGACCGTGATGGTAAAACACAGCACAATATTCGCTCACTCTTTCCATTTTATCCTAGATAAATAATTTTGCACTGGTCAAACACTTTTCAGTTTTTGAGAGTCCTTCCAAGTGAGACCATTAAAACACATTTTCTTATCAAGAAAAGGAATGTGGAGGGAAATCCACAGGAGCATGTGCAGCAATCCCCATCAATTAATCATAAGAGAGATCCTTTGTCATTTTATCTGGATAAATGTGATGAACCACATTGCAAATCTGCCATGTATTGATGATTATCATACGGATGTGAAGTACTTTTTTGCTTCCTTTTACCATGTTGCAACCTCACCCTGAGTTAGCTGGCATAGCACTGGTCCTACAGAACTGAATTCAGCTTTCCAAGCTGTGTCTACACATTCTGTACTCAACAGATGCAAGAAAAGTCAGATGAAGAGTACTTAATAATTGCAGGTACTGCACAGTAACTAGTGGTGATGAAATATGGATAAAGCGCCCATTTCCTGGGATTACGTGCTTGTTTATAATCATTTTTGCTGATTGATTTCTTCCCCTCCTCTCATGTTTCAGAAAATTTTGTTGTCACTGAAACAGATACAGAAGCTGAAACTCATTTCCTCACGAGGATGTAGAATTTCAAAACTCCCCAGAACCCAAAACAGAGTCCTTCCTCTGTGATTAAATCTGTACATAAACGGCACCCAACACTTCCAAAGCAGGGGTGGGCATTTTTTCCTGAATATGTTACAGTGTCCAAGAGGAGAGACTGTGAGATCAGCCAATTTCAAAGCATGTCTGTGATGTAATAAGCAGGCTGCTTCAACAGAAGGCTCCTGAAAGTAATGCATCTTTCCATCAGGAGGACAAAAGCCCAGATACTAAATTGTTATCCAACATAATTTCCATGGAAGTCAGCAAAACCTGGAAATAAAACAAACCTATTTGGCTCAACACACACACACACAAAAAATTAAAAAATGAAAGAAAAGTTTATATGTTTTGCCAAAGCTATACCTTTTATCATGAATCTCATGACACTTGACATTTCCCTGAAGCCCCAGCTCAAGAACGAATAAAACAGTTTTCATTTTTCATTAAAAAAATCTTTCTCGGTATTTGTCCTGAAAAAAAAAAGAAAAGAAAAAAAGAAAATACAAACAGAATGTACTGTTACAGACTTGAGAAATAAGAAACCAAATAATAAGAATGCTCTTCTATTATTAAAAAAAAATAGGTAACTTAATTTTTAAAGTGATGTCGTGATTTTTGAGATCCAACTTATAAATTTGAAGTCCTCTCCCCGCAATGTTCTGGTAGTTTTTGGGATAATAAGCATCTAGTCTTAACAACACATCTCAACTCTTATACCTTCTGAAGTGGTTGGTGACTGCCTAAACTCCAGCGCAAATGTTATCTGTCCTTGTCCATCTATCATATGTTCCCCCAAGTGACTTCTGGAACTGTCTAATCCACATCCTTAAGCATTACAGTTATTCATCATAGAAGTCCATAGAGCAAATGCATCATTCCTTCTCATATGTCTTCTTAAAACTTAGGCTGGAGAGCACAGACTGTGTCCAAGCTGCTGATGCTCTTCCAGGTCTCCTTTAAGGATACACTGATATCTTGTGTTCTCCCCTTTTCTGGTTCATCCTCTCCTACTTTATACTTGTGTATGCATAAAAAAGGTCACAGTCAACTTATTGCAGCTTAAGGAGCTGATACACCAAAGGTGCTCACACCCTTCCTACAGGGAACCTGCAATAAAATATTAACTTAAGCTGGTTTAACTGACAGGTGGAACTGTACCATAAATTCTTGCAATGATCACCCACAGCCTTCAGCAGGGAACTTGAGGGCACTGCTGACCTCTGCATTGCATGTGTAAAACTTGTTTTTCCACTCCTGGCTGATAAGTCCTTATGCACCTGTAATACCACAGTAGCAACCAAGGTGCTCCTGGACCTCTGTGTATGTCGAGCACCTCCACCGAAACCTGGAGCACCACATCCAAGAATGTGCAGAAATACTGAAGAATACAAAGCAACAGGCTTAAAACTATTGGGCTTTCTGACAGTGCTAGAACAGGAGTAAATTCATAATGTCACAGGCCCTGTTGTGGTTAAAAAATTCCATTCCAGCCTTCTTTGTTTTCCTGATTGGGCTTACTGCTGTTCAAGCTGCAATTATTCACGCAGTTTGTAGTAGGTACTCACTGCACCTTGTGTTAATATATCAGGAACGAGGCACACACCAAAAAAAGCGCCATCTCAATATTCATAGATGAACACTGCAAGTGAATTGCTGACAGAATGTTTCCTGGGGTGGAAAAAATGGAGAAGTTTCTGTTTTATGGGTTGCCAGAGGGAATAGTTTCTAATGCACAACTCGTGCATTGATGCAAAATGAGCACAGTCCCAAAAACAACACCCCTAGCTCAAGGTTTTCTGGTATTGAGTTGTTTTTATTTTATTTTATATACAATGCAAACAAAAATGCTGATTATCATGATTCAGCACTCTCTGAGAGAGATGGAAGCAGTAAACAGGGTAGCCAGGGAGATAGAGGGACTTGTCACCTCACCCAGGGCACAGCATTTCTGAAGGTTTCAGATATGGTAGGAAAAATGTTCCTTTGCCATGCACAGGCACTTAGACATTTCTTGTAACTGATAAGAGGCCCAATATCTGACTTTCTCTTCTACCCTTTTATGGCCTTTCTTAAAATCTGTAGATGTTTTTATTTTTTATAGTGATTTTACAACATCTGGAGACCATTTAAAATGCTTAAATTAATATAGTCCCAAGCTAAAACGCTCATGCAGAAATGATTAAAACTCTGCAGCCCTGGTACATGCCAGCCTTATCTTGCCAGGTATCACCTTTTTGGGGAGGGTCACACCTGAGTCAATAGTCCCACCTGACGTTATGTGGTTGCTTGAGACAAGATAAGGCAGGAAACAAGGGTTCACCACCACTTCTCACCATTAACCATCTTGCTGAATTTTTCATGGAGTCTGCTTGTGTTCACTGTTGTCCCAACTAGCCTAAGTCCAATTTGGGCAACAATTGCCTTGTCTGAATTCATTGTTGAGCCCATTGACCATAACACCTTTTACATGATCCTAATCTGCTTGGTGGGAGGGAGGGCACTCCAGCAATGACCAGGTCAGGCCTGGGGGAAGTTTCCCTGACTTTATTGAGGAGCAGAGGCTGTGCTGTCTCCAGCTCCTAGGGACCACAAGTACTGCTTGAACACAAGGTGCTGCAGCACGTTGGAGAATTTGGCTCATTGCACTGATGGGTTGCATAGCCCTGGTCAACCATCAGCCTTACGTTCCACGGGGTTTATGTACAGGGATGTGCATGTTACACCTGCTTTGCTTCCAGAAGGTCCCTGGCACAGGTCCAGTCAAACACGGCTCCCTTTCCTGGTGATGCAGTCTTGGGGAGCTCAGGATGAGCCCATGAGTGCAGGGGACATTCCAGCTGAACGCTGGTGTATGAATGATGCAAGGACCTGCCTAAAATCGGTTCCCACTCCAGATCAGGAACACAAAATGAAGCAGTAGGTGCAGACCCACACAGTTTCCTACCTGTGGCCACCTGTTCCTCTAGGACTAGGGGCTGAGTCCTACAGGATGGCTCAGAGCTCTTCCCTGCAGCTCTCTCAGACCACATTTCATGTGGGCATCTGTGTGTGCTGCAGCTATGCCCTCCCTCTCCTGACTTTCTTTTGAACTCCACTGTTCCTGGAGCCAAGTTCAATCCAGCTCCCTCAGCAGCGGAACATCTCCCATCCTTCCTTTTGCCCCTGCCCTGGTCCCCTGGCTTCCCTGCCTTCCCAGTACTTCCTTCCCTGTCTTTCTTCCAGGGCCCCTCTCGGGCTGTAAGCCCAAACACCAGCACAGGTTTTTTTTGTTCTGCTGCTGGGAAAATTCCTTCTGCCAGGCCTCCTGCGGGGCACTTGCAGAAAAGTGGCTCTTTCCTAACCTTGAGCCACCCCACTGCTCTGCCTGGACCTTGCCTATTCACTGCCTAACGATCCTTAATAACACGTCCCCTTTCCAGGGCAGAGCCAAAGGCACTGCTCCCTGACTTCTTAGCACAAGAACTGTGAGCAGCACACAGTGATTAGACCCCAAACCACGGAGTTCATGAAGTTACAGTGAACTTCCTAATTGGTACATAGATGGATTCTCACAGAGTGACAAAGTGATTGTCTTTATTTCAAGTATTGTTTCATCCTGTTATTCACTGAAGATTCATGTTTGAGTAACCATCCACAATTGGATGTGACTGAATCATATGAATTCTTCTCTACAGCTGAACATGATTATGTGAGGACAGACTGGAGCAGAAAGGGAAGCCCCGAACAGAGGTTCATTAACTGTCCAAGGACACGGGTTATCTGGCTTCAAGTTTCCAGATATGTGTTTCCAGTCAGTATCTCATGGCTTGACCTCTCTAGAGAAACTACCTAACAAAATGAGAAGGAAAATTTAAGAGAAAGTTAGGACAATGGGGGGAACTTAGACCCGGTAGTGATATAAGGACATAAGTCCAGAGGGCTTGGAAAGGTAAGGATTCCAGACTTGAAAAATCAAAAACCAAATTAATAGTTTACTTGCAATTGCTTTGACTGACAGCTTGAAATTCATACAGCTGCTGTTTCTCCTTTATGAGGGACAAGATATACCTGTGGCACTGTCTGTGGAATTCAAGTGGGTTTTAAGTAGTATTTTCACCTGTCTCCTCCTCACCCAGAAACCACGAGGAAGGACTCTGCCCACCATTGTAAGAGAACTGCAGTCATGCTGTCATCTTGGAACAGCAAATGTGGTCGCAGGGATGAGACATCTGTAGCAAAAATAACTCTGATAAGAAATTCTGCCTTTTCCGTCTACTCAGGATGATCTGGGACAACTGCAGACACAGCCCCAGTCACCCAGTGGCAGAGGGAATTTCTGTCGCTCTGGTGCAAGAAGCTGCCAGGCCCATACCAAACCATGAGAATATGTGGGATACAAGCTGATGCTTTCCAAGGGACATACTGATATGAAGACTGGATAGGGATTATACTGGTGCTGCCAGCTTGCAGCCAGAGTTCACTGCACACCCATCCCAGAATTGCTGTCACATCACCTCTCTGCACAAGCCCCAGGTCTTGCAGAGAGTCCAGGGGCTCCTGCTGATGAGTTAGTAGTCAATGGCCACTGCTGGAGTGGTTCTGGACTGGAGGGAGGGAGGGTTATCTTTTTGCCCTGTTTTCAGCCTGTGGCATTGGACAAACCTTCTGGTATCATTGTGACTCTTATTCCTCCTTCTGCAACATGGTGGTAGTGTCAGCACTTCCCCACCTGCTGGGAAGAGGGGACATTTAGAGGCCTGTGAGGGGACCTTCTGTATGATGAAAGCCCATTCCCATAGCATGTACATATCTGATACAAATACCCTTTCTTAGAAGGATTTTGTGTCAGGAAGGGTATTTTTTTCATTAATTTTGTGGGATTGTAGAGGGGTGAAAAAAAGGCACCATGTACAAGTTGAAATACAAAATTTAGAATACATTTCAGATCTAGTACACATGGGGAAATATTTTTTTCTTTTGAGAATATTAATTGTTTTTGTATATCCATGCTAATATGGTAATAACATTTGTATTAAGGACACCTGAGTGCCCCAGCTGAGGCCAGATCCCTGTGGTGTGAGGAGCTGAACACACTCAGGGGTTAGAAATCACATTAGTTCCTTCTTTAGGTGTTCTCAAACAAATAAAGAGAAGAAACATGTATTCTTATTTTACAGTTGAGCAACTGAGGCACAAATAAATCAAATAATCACCCTTCACAGACCCTGAAGTGCATGCTAGTGTTTCTCAGTCCTGTACTTAAGTGGCAAGCCTATTCTTTCTTCCATATCTTTTCTTTGAGAGGCTTTATATTTTGTTAATTAAGTACAAGCAACAGTGACTTCAATCATGATCAAAAAGAATGCACATGTTTTCCTTGCAGTAAAGAAACTCTGTTGATCATCAACTGCAGGGCACATCCATGTATTTTTCCCAGGCAATAGTTTTCCCACTGTGTGGTCTCTCAGTTGTGTCTGTGGCAAATATATACACTAGGAACTGAAGCCATTGGGTCTCATCACTGAACTGGCCGTAATAATCTCCTCCTGTTGAAAAAAAAAAAATTGCTATTTATTTGTAGAACTTGGTCAATGAGTCTGTTTTCAAAAGCGGGTGTCTGCACTGGTGGGTGGTGAGTTCCCCTCACTAAGCATCTGTATGTGTTCCTCAGCAAGACCTTGGCAGATAGGAGAGAGATGAGCAATGTAAAAACTCTGCACTAGGTGGGAACCTGCTGAAGGCTGCTAACAGCACAGCAATTTTGTAGATAGATACATGTGTAGTCCGTACAGTCCTAGTGTGGAAACTAGGAACCCTGTCCAAGCCAACAGCAAGGAAAATGCAGCTGGATACAGTGCACAGTCTCATTTCTAAGGATATTCTACAGATTCCAAGAAAAGCAAAGCTTAAGAAGTTCTTCCCACTGCCCATCTCAGATTGCTAGGGACATGAGAGGGCTGCAGAAGTAGAGAAGCTACAGATATGGACTGGAGTTATCTGAAAGAAACATTCCCCAGCAGCATCCGTGGTCCTTTGATAAGGTCTCCAGGGAGCAGATGATCAGCAAAGATAACATTGTGAAACCGTACAGCATTTCCTTTCTGTCTGTGCTATGTATTTAGCAATGTATCATAAAGACCGCTGAGGACAGCATTATTTCTTGATTATACAATATCATGTATCTATTCAAACTTTTCTGTGAAAGACAAAAGCATAACACATTATAAAACTGTTTCTTTTTCTAACACTTCCAGTTCTTTTTCTCCAGTCACTCCCAGCGCATTGGTTTCAACATTCATGATACATCAACTTCACTTCAGCTTTCATGTGGAGGTATTCACTGGAGCTGAAAACCCGGAAAAGTTTGGCTAGGGGACTAGAAAAAAACACATTCAAACCTAAGCCTGAAATTTACTTTGCCATAAAATGGAATCTTTCTCATTTTCCTTTTCTTTTTCTTTTCTTATTTCTTTTGCTTGTTTGTTTGTTTTTTTTAAGAGAGAAGTGTTTCCGTCCTCTTCAGCTTATCAAGAAAATTCTTAACATTGCATTGCTACACAGCACTTCAGCATGGGCTTTGGCTAACTGAGGTACAAGGGTGTGATACATGACCTGTTGCTGTTCAAATCCCAGATCACAGTCCCAAGGCACATGTGGAAGTTTGCATCTTTCAGACAAATCTTTCTTCTCCTACAGTTGGCATTTCCCCTTATATACTGAACTAGTGACCAGGAAAAAAACAAACCCAAAGCAATTCTTGACTGACTCAGCAGAGGAACAGACCTTCTGGCACTTTTCCAGCAGCCCTGACATCGAGGTTGTTACGGAAATCCAATCACATGCTTTTACAATTAGGACTTGGGTTATCAAAATTACTGGCTTGTTTTTCACTACGTCTAAGGTGAAAGGTGACAGAAAACAGCAAACTAATAGAGAACCAGTAAATACAATTGGCAAGCATATGGGGCAAAGCACAACAATTAAGGAAGGACCACTGGGATTAAGTTCCTCGGCCCTACATTAGACCTCTGACAATGGAGTTGAAGCATGACTGACAGAGGATCATGACTGCAGTGTGCAGAGCTTGGATCCTGTAAAGCCCCTCACTGGAGTCCTGACACAAAAGTAATTAAATAAATCAGACAGAAAAATGGCATGTTCTTCACATTTGGGGCCACAGACACCGTTTGTCATTCCATGACACACATGCAGTGATGGCGAAAAATATATTAAGAATACTGAAGTACAGCCAACATTATAAAGCTCTAATTTCAGTGACAATTCTTGAGGCAGACACTTGAAAGAGTTAAAACACCCCAGTAATTCCCTAGTCTTGTCTGTCTACCTCCTAATTCCATCATCTGCTGCCATCCAGAGAATCTCAGGTTAAATGATTTGATCATGCCTTCTCTGTCTATGGCAATTACATGGGGAAACAGGAAGGTGCTGAGCATTCCTGTGGTGTCAGCAGGAGGTGAGACTTCTGTGCTGCCCAGGGCTGCTCCCTCAGACTGGGCCCTTACAGGAATTCAAGAGTGGGATGCCAGTGACATGTAATCACTCCATCAGGCAATATAAAACAATGGGCAAACTTGTGCAAGGACTGTGAACAATCTGAAGAGGGAAAGGAGGGTGCAGTCTCCCAAAACTATATTTAGGGTTTTTTTTGTCATATTAGCCCTGCTCTAATTTACACCCTCCTAAGTACATCCAGGTCACAAACCATTTGTGTGAGGAACAACACAGTATTCAAGAACCCAACTTTGATTTTCATTCCTTTGAGCAACAGCTGACATAAACTCTTGTTCCAGATTGTCTTTTAACATTCTGTGGAAGGATCTTGTATTCTAGGCACCAAACCAGCATCAACACTCCTGGGCAGGGATGGATGGTGAGAGGAGAAAGACAAGTGGAGATACGAATATCTCGACAAAACAAAACAGCAGAACTATCTGGCTTCTTCCCAGTCTCCACATTCATTGGCCTTCTCAAAGGGTGGAAATCACACCAAGGAGAATTCTTCCAGATCTCTGACCCGATTGTTCTGAATGCAAGAGAAAAGAATGCTTGTCCAGGTCATGCAGGAATGGGTAATTATATCACACATCAGAGTCAGCAGGCACATCCAGGGACTTTGCCACTTAGGAAGTCAAGAAGTTACAGGCAGCAGTAAGCTGAGTTATTCACACAACCTACCTGAGAAGAAATAATACCTTTCCGTGTGCAGAAGTACAAAAAGTACATGGTAACAAAGTGGAGACATGTTCTTAAGTAAACAGGTGCTAAAAAAAAAGCTGTTATAAGAGTGCAATACTTGGGCATTGAGGTTAATGCTTTTGCCAGGGTTTCTACAGCAACGCAGTGAATTAACTTTGAATCATGATGAAATAGACTTCTGTTTTGACTATGTATAGGAATTCAATTCACATGTCTTCCACTCTCCAGCTTCCTCACTCTCCTTGACTGTTTTCAGGGGAGAAAAAGAGAATGAAGGAGGCACCAACATTCATTCAGCTTGACAAGGTAACTGCTGAAGTGTTCATGTACAGACTGACCACTTCACTGTGTTTGCAGCACAGATGGGACCATGAAAACGTGAATCAGCTGCTGCAGAATGAGCTTGAGAGAGGCCGAACACTTAAGAGTCCTGCTGTCTTCAAAAATACAAACTCCTGTATTTTTTACACCCTTTCTCCACTTCAGGATCAAGATCTATAAGAATCAGGTAAAAACAATATTGCAACCTACAGGTCACATTTAAAACTCTGGGCCTTTTGCACCTTTTTAGGAATATGGAAATTAAAATTATTTCTTGGCATGTCACGTACCTGTTGCAGATACGCAGATCACTTAAGCACATTTCAAATAAAGTGATTACCACATTAGCACAGTGTTTCTGAGACCTGCTGAACTGATCCCCTGACTCTAACTTGGACAGGCTTTCTTCAGATCTTTGCAATATTTACCCTGAGTCTGGCACACGGTCTAAGAAGAGTTATGAGCTTCGCACAAAACCAATAAGGAAAATGCTACATTTTCTTGAACAGGACCTTAATCCACCACTCTTTCTTATTGCCACACACTTGCATATCCAGCCCCTGGCAAACCTGCCTCAACCCACACTGTCTCAGCAGAATAATGACAATTTGTTCTGCATGCTTTGGACAGCCTCCTCTGCCTGCCCTCGTGTGTTATGTAGAAGAAACCTAACTGGTTGTATTAATGTCAGCTCCAAGTCACATACACATGCACACACACACACTCTGAAATAAATCCCTCTATTACAATAAATATCTCATAAAAATTACATACCCCAAATATATTCAGCAGCAAAATAGCAGCTGTTGCATAGTTTGAGGGTTTTTTATTTTTAACTTATTAATATGCTGATCAGATTCTTGCAATCAGAAACAAGGGACATTAATCTCATAAAATATGTAAACTGTATTTTATCTGGGAAAAGAAAAAAAAAAGGAAAATACTTTCAAAGCTGTAGCTTCTTTACTTTTCTGTATTTCATGAGGTGAGCAGAGATGTGTACATGGAGTTGAAAGTGACTGCAGGTCACCACTGTAGGCCCAGATCAGTAGATGAGACTGATTTGGTGGATGCCTCTATATCCACCTCAGAAGAATTTTGTTTACAAAAGGTATCCATTGTAATCAAAACCAAAAAGGAGTCCTGAGGATTTAGTCAGCATCTATTAAAGACAGTGGGACCCTCTTCAGTGACTACAGGTATTGTATAATACCATTAAACAAGGACAAGAGAGTCTGGCCTTCTCACTTCCATGGACAATTTCTTCACAGGACATCCAAAGGCTTGCCAAGGAAAGGGGCAATGGCAGGAGCCATTAACTGTACGGCAAGAGATTCAGGTTTGAGCATCAGTGCTTCAGGGACTTTCATGTCAAATCTGAGATGTTTTAAACAGACCTGATACGGAATAGGTAGCAATTTGGTGGTTTTTGAAAGTCACAACTTCAATATAGCAAACTGAACAAGATCAAAAACTTGGGGTACCTATGTATTTAATCAATTACCAATCTGGGGGGAAAAAAACCCAAACAAAACCCAAACAAAAAAAAATACCAATTAAATTAGGCAGAGCTGCATTTTTAAATGAAACTCAACAAATGTTTATATTTTGTTGAGCTAAGGACACTGAGTTCTTTAGATGTTTTTACACTGTAATCAATAGCCTCCTCCAGGTTCATTAAAAACAGGAGTGAATGTTTAAAAAATGAGTAGGGAGATAGAAAT
>JAWWMO010000096.1:6950921-6967226 GCA_035047845.1 Dendrocincla fuliginosa
GGATTTTTTAGGTGAGGCGCAGCGTGCGCAGAACTGGCCCCACCCTTTACTCCTAAGGTTCATCTGCCAGGGCCAAGCGAGCTTGGACAGTGATAGCGAAGTCCTCAGGACGTAGGTTTGATTAGAGTATCCTTCTCTCAGATGGATGGCCTTACAGGGCTAAGCAAGCTCCATCTGCCCGGGTTTGGAGTTGCAGTTGTCCTTCTCCTAAGATGGTTGCTGGGGAGCTAGCGAGCCCATCCAGACCGTGGACAACCCTTCAGTTGAGACCTGACTAACATGGGACACCCTACCGGAGGCATGTACCACAGCCAACACAGCTTGCAACCTCATTAGGGCACGCAAGCTTCTCCCCCGCGAGAAGGAGGTGTCCATGGAGAAGCTTACCAGTGTAAGTGTTACATGTACCTCTCAGCATGACCTAGCTCCTTGTCAAAGCCAGCAGAGTCCTATTCATTCACTTCCATGACCACAGTTTTAGACCTCATGTGTGTGAGCCATCAACATTATTTCTAATCCCAATCTGATCAGGATTCAGTGGGCATAGATTTGCACAGACCAAGGCATAGCATTGCTTCTGCACCTGCAGAAAAGGCACAGTTCAGTGCTTCTGAGGCTGCCAGCATGCTGAGCACTACCACCACCCCTCACCAGTGTCACACATGGGGATACAACCAACATTGCCACTTCCACCAACACCAGTCCTCATCAAGGGAGTCAAGCCCAGGGTGAACTAAACAGAGGCCCCCATCTGGGCATGTGCAGGGAGGGGATCACACACGTGTGCATGTACACACCTGATGGCAGCTGAATCAAAGAGGATTGTCAGGATGCAAAAAACACCAAGGAACACTCTTGGACAAAGAGGGGACAAGTCAGAGGAAAAGGTGTTGTCTCAATGCACACTGTACTTTATCCCAGTGAGAAGTTTAGCCAGGCCAGGTCAGTACTATGGGCTAACACCAACCACTGTGTTATAAGCAGAACATGGTATATTTCAGACAAGTTAATGCTTCCCACTTCAGTTAAACCAGCTTGTCCAGGGAAAGCCTATCAATTTAATCCTGCCTACAGAGCGCCAGAACTGTCATTTCCCACCTGTGCTAAATAACTACTAGTGTATATTCATGAACAGTGGTCTTATTACCGGGAATACACCTAAATGTGTATTTCAGTGTAACAGCAGACAAGTTACAACAGGCCTATTAAAAGAAAGCACCGAGATCACAGATTTGACACATTCTGTTTAAAGGCAGCCACACTTATACTTCATTGCACAACTAGAGACAAGTTTGTTACATTCCTCATCTTTCATGAACACTCATATTTACTAGTTTAAAATGCAAGATAAAAGCCAAACATTCTTTGGCAAAGGAATAGGGAACAATCTCAAATGATAAACTAGGCATATTTATAGGTGTAAACAGATCTAGAAAAGGAAGCGTTAGATATAATAAGCACTGAGTGATGTGGGGCAAACACTGAGACTTGAAAGCAAGAAATATCCAACAACTTGTAACATCAAAACTAAAAATTGCAGGTCTTAGCAGCCAAATGAAATGTGAACAATAAGTAAGTATTCATAAGAAAGAAACAACCACATTAAATACTTTGATCATTGCTACAGAATGAGTGTTTTACAACAGAACAATGCAAAATTGATTGTGCAATTATTCGAAAATGCTGATCATTTTGTAAGCAAGTATGGTTTATCTAGCTCTTACCAAGGAAGCCATGATGAATTTCAGCTGAAATGATAATTTTGGAAAAGTGAGGGAGGGCATGAAGAAGCATGCAGAAGAAGTATCAAATGGTTAGCAGTGAATTAAGGCCACAGGTTTAGGTGACGTAATACTTGCAGAATTTAAAAACAAAGAAACAAAAACAAAACAAAAAGCCCAAAGGGGAAAAAAAAAAAACCAACCAAAAAACCCAAGTAAAAATAATTGAAAGTCAAAGAAGCATCCTTGCATGTTTCCACATGAAGCTGTGTTTAGGACAAATGGCTTATGAACTCAAAAGTGAATTATCTAAGACAGTTATGTGTTTTTAGTTTAAAAAAAAAGACAAAGAGACATAATAAAAAAGGAACACAGACTGGAGCATGTTAACGTCAGCAGTAGAGACAGACTGGGAAACTATTTTAGGTGATCAAGAGCAAAAATATTTAGAAAAGTATGAGCTGACTAAGAACAGGCAATGTGAAAATCTAGAAATGGAGATCGTCAGGAATGATGCCTCTCAGGTCCAACAGCATTGCATATTTGGAACCGCAGTGATGTCTGCTGTCATCCCCACAGAAACTCGTACGCACCCTGGACCCCTTATGGCTGTTTTGTGTCCTGCACAGAACCCAAGATTTCCCAGCTTCTGCAGTGAAGAGTTTGATTCTGTGGCTAGAAAATCCCTTCTGAATTAAACCCAGAGAGCAAGAGGAATCTGCTTCAGAACGCCTTAATGCTCTTTGATGCACAGCCAAAGATCATTCTCCTCTTCATATTTCCAGCACATTTAGTCGTAGCCAGCTCAGTTCTGCATTTTTCACATAAGTGGCCATTGTCAGTGAAGGAGGAGCTGTGATTATGCCTGTTCAGACTGGGGTAGCATGACTGCAGAATAAGCACATCTAGTGCACAGAGAAAGAAAGTATATGCTTCATTTGCTGGCCAGCAGACATCCAAGTAGCTGATAGCTAAGAAGGCCATCTCATCCTTCTCAGATGAGGATGAACCATTAAAATCAATGCAGCTCCATTTATTTCAGTTCTGTCATGCCCAGTTAGGGAGCAAAGACATGGCAAGAGACTGGCACAAATAGAGTGGAATAGTGCACATGCATTAGCTAACACCAGCTGGGGATCTTGTCTGGTGATAACACCAGGATAGTGCTGCCTGGGTCATTTACAAGCTGAGGGACAAGACAATTTGGAGATCACTCCAAGATGTTATTTTTGATCACTTCCTGCTGCTGAAATAGAAAGAAATCAATATGATAGCACTGGAGCGGATTCCAATGTCCACAGCCAGAAGCTATTAAAAAATTATAAGAAAAGCAATTCAGAAAAGTTTGACATTTTGTTGAACAGGAGGCTGGCAAAGAAAAATGTGTCTCTGCTCAATTATGGGAACAGTGAGAAGGAAATGTCACCACAGTCTAGATACTGCTGCTCAGTAAATTTCTTCTTCTCACATGTGGGTCCTAACAGACATCCTGGAGCAATGGTTGGATGGGGATAGAGAAGGCAGTATAGGAGAAGTGGCATGGCTGGGATCAGCAACTCAGTGGATAATGAGGGATGCCAAAATGGCTCATGTTTGCCAGGAGTCTCCTGCAGCACACTGTGCCAGCTGCCCCTGGAGAACACGCAGGAAGAAGCCAGACCCATGGGTCCACATGGGCTCTTGTCTTCTCTAGAACTTGTCCTTTTAGGAAGAAATGCAAGGTTATTCCCAGGAACTTACAAACGTTCTTCCCAACACCACGTTATACTCAATAGATACAGCATTGCTGCAGAAAACTTAAAGCCAGTCACTACTTTGTAACCCTCTACCCTGTGTTGGTCTTATCTCCACTTTCCTCAGGCGGTCAGTCCTGACCTTTTCATCACCCGATCCACTGATGGCCTCCCTTACATCCCTCAAAATGAATGCATTAAGCTCCCAGCAGCTGGAATACGTTTGCATTTGACAGGAACTTTGTGGCCCACCCGAGTCAAGCAAGAATGGTGCACACTTCTTGGGGCTGAAAAGGATTAGGAAGCAGGGCCTGATGCTGATGCGGGCCCCCTGTGTGCAGAAGAAGGCGGGGGGAGGAGAGATGATGCTTTTATGGAGACCAAGGACAGGTGGAGTCTGTATACCAGTGCTGCCATCTCAGATGCCTGTGGAGAAGAAACAATAAATACTAGATAAAGTGCTTTAAGGGTTAAGAACTTCAAGGGGATAGCCTGCACAGTCTCAAAGAAGAGATAATAAAGAGCCTGTAACACTAGATCCAGCCTCTATGTAAAGATAATCTACTCGATGGAGGCTTAATCCTAGCAAGGGCTCTATAAAGTCTGGGAAAAAAAAAGGGGGTATAGTGTGAACCCTGAATAGTCTAATTGATCCCAAAAGTAGAGTTCCTTTTTATATGTAAATACCCCATCTCTCTTCAACCTCTTGATCATCCAGGGTCTGATCAAGGAGTTCCTAAAAAGACATCTGCTGTCAGGAGGAAAAAGCTCTTGTCTCTCACCTAAGGTTTGAAGCTGTGACTTCTCTCATGTCTCTTTAGCCAGAGAAGCTCATGCTGCTGACATGGACATCCTCTGGCACAGGGCACTGAGTGAAGCAGTGAAGACAAGAGGGTGTCTGCCATGGGCATGGCGGGCACACTTTGGCTATAGAGCCAAAGCTGAAGAGCACAAGAGAACTCATGGGACTGCTTCGGGGAGTTGTTGACTTTTGAACACTTTCCACTGCCTAAAGAGAGAGAATTCAGTGTAGCAGAAGCTATTTTAAATGAAGGTCTCATAATATTGCTCTGGCAGCTAGCCCTCTCTTTTGTATGATCAAGAATTACCTGAGATACCAAGCAGACAGGCTTCTTGGGTGCTGGAAACCAGCATAATTCCGTTTACTGTCCTTACAGCTTTGGTATTTTGGCAAATGCAAGAGGCACTAAAGGCTGCTGGTGGGGGAGGGGAAAACACTGAGCCAAGAACTTCCTCTTGAACCACACTGATCCAAGAAGTAATGAACCACCAGGGTCACTGTGTCTCCAACAGCCAGCATCATTGCCAGAGAAGCAACAGAGTCACAGATGATGGTGATGGTGCTGCCCCTTCAGCCTGCTGCCCTGGTTAAGAAATATGGGCAGATGGCTCACAGGATGCACAGGCAGCCACACAGCACCTGGAATTTTCTGCTACAGCTGCCTCTTGGCATGGAGTGGAGGGGCGGAGATGCCATTCCCTGTCTAATACTAATCTCACAAACTCTGGTGGGAATGGGCTAGGGATTCTCTGGTCCTTCCAACTAAGCTTCCTCCTGAGAGACTCCTGCCTCACACTTGCTGACAGACTCAAAGCATTGCTCCTTCTGGGAAAAGAAGAGGTGTGAAGACAGCTCTTTGCCATCTGGATGCCAGCAAGAGCAGTTGGAAAGGGACAGGACAAGAAAGGTTCCTTACCACAGGAGAAGCATTTCAGAGGTTTCCTCCTGCCTTTTGCTCACTTGTCAGCTAGTTTTGCTTTCTTCTTTATGCTGGGGAGAAGGGTAAGGTTGGGGAAATTAGAAGCTCCAGATACATGTCTGGAAGCCAGAGTAAGAGCCATCCCCTTCTGTGCTCATTGTCTGCATAGCAGAAGGCAACAAAAATCAGCTGAGATAAAGTCACCACAGTCTGATCTAAAGCTCACTGAAGATCACTGACATTAATTAGACTTTTGCCTTGATTCCTTCCAACAGCTAAGATGGCAAAGCAGAGCAAAACTGTCTAGAAAGAGATTGACTTTACTTGTTTTATGAAAACATAACAGCAAAAGCAGAGGATGTCATTGACCAAATGGGCTCTGCTTGTTCTGCAGAGGTCTCACAACGTATCCCTGTTACTTGCATTCTAGATGTATGTGTTTTTCTAAAAATTGCATTGTTACTGTATATTTTCTTGTCTGAAAAATTTCCTTCAGTCAGATGAAAATAAAATCAATGCTCTAGCTGATGCTTGGAATGATGTGGCCCCAACACACAAATACACACATCTGTTGTCAGAACTCCTCAGCTTTTTCTTTTTCTTTCTTTTAATACAAGCCTGGAATCCACTGAGTGTTCTTCAAGTCTAAGCTCCAAACATTTCAAACAGCACAAAAGGTATGACAAGATGAAAGAAAATGTCCACAAATAGACAGCTAGACAACTAGTTAGCAGCTGTCTGCTTTTCTTCAGGGTTTTTTTTTATTTTTTTTTCCTGCAGGGGAAAAAAACCCAACTTTATTTTTCAGTCTTGAAGGAACTGACTGCAGATTCTTTTGTTCTGGCAAGAATCCAACCCTGTTTAGCACTGGAAGTGGGGGAGGAGGTGAACTCCGTATGATGCCATGTGTAACCTTCAACCTGAGAAAGAATTGTCTATCACACTATGCGTACAGTTGCAACAGTTTAAATGGCATTGATCATTTTCTTCTTTTGTATTGTACTGATCATAATTTAATGAGGTTTTGGTGTTCTATCAAGTCAGGGTATTTATGTAGAAAAAGGAACCAAAAAGAGCAGGTTTTGATTAAAAATGTGTATGGGCTTTTGGGACCTGGTTTAAATATTTCAGATCTTGAGCCTGCAATTGAAGTTATTTATCTTCTCCCCAGACAAATCTGGCTGGGGGGAGGGGTGGTAGTGCTTAAATGTTTGATTTTAATTACTGCTGTTGTTTGCAAGTATTTTTCTTCTGTCTTTTCTGTTCTCCTTCTCCCCTTAATCAGATGATCAGCAGACAACATGGACTCCTGTCTAACTTGCAGATTTAATTTGGAAACCTGAGCATCCAACACAAATATGAAACACAAGCTGCAGTTGGATTCTCCTCCAAATCTTTACCGCTCACTCGGAGAATTCACTCACTCTCCTTGTGAGGCTTAGTGTGAGGCTGAAAAACTTTCTCTCTTCACCTCCTTCTGGGTCTCTTTGTGTGTCCATAAATGAATGTGTGTGTGTGTGTGTGCGTGTGTGCATGCACAGGAGTCAGCATGCTAGACAGCATTCCACAGCAGAAGGTAATTTCTCCTTCCTCCTTTTATTTGCATATTTACCATGAGCTGCATTCCTCCAGTACCTGCTGAAAGAGTGAAGTGATATTGTCAAAGGCTGGACTACAGGAAGAAACCTCCCTTGTTTGGATAGATTGTACGTAACCAGACACAGCGGAGTTTCCATCCCACTAAAATAAATTTGCATGGCAACACTTAACTCTGCAGCTCTTTCCACTGACAGTTTCCAAGCAATTTTGCTTCATTTTCCTTTTGCACCCATTCTCTTCCCTGGGTTTTCAGATCATAAGTTCTTCAAGAACTTATTTATTACTGTGTCTGTACAGCACCTGCTACATTGAGATTAGTAGAATAGTAATCTCAATTAGCATTTAGACCAGCTTTATTACAAATAACAGATAAATAGGTTATGTTAACCCCAGATTTGGGTGGCTGGCACAGGTGTTCCAGGTTCAGGCTTCTCCAAATGGAACTTGGGGCAGTGCTGGCCAGAGAGGCATGACTTGAACACATCCTCCTAAGCACAGACAAACCTGAATCCTAAACCAAGGCTGTAGGCAGCAGTGTGGGTTTATGCCTTGATCTGTCCCAGATAAGAAACAGTTGCCATATCCAGCAGTGAGACTACTTGAAATTTAAACAATAGTTTTTCTTGTTTAGTTACAGATCTTGTGTTCAACTGTATCACCTCCCCTCAGCCAAAAAGGCCACTGGGATTTTACACCAGTGGCCCTGTACAAATTTAATCCATCTTAACAGCTAGTGACGTCTCTCTCCAGAGGAAGAGTAATGATCAGGTTCAGGTTACAGTTGTTATTTGCAAGACTGAACCATGGAGAAAACTCAAAAGGGTGACTCCTTAAGAGTAGCAAATTCCTGCAGCTCAGTTAAAGGGAATGGCATGGCTTTGCCTTTCCTGGAAATACCAAAACCTCAGACTCCTTAAATCAGTGAGGATTGTCTAAAGCAGAGAAGGCAGCAAAGCACACCCCTAACTTTCACTAGCCAGGGGGTGTTGCAGCCACCTGTAGCCCCATTTGAGCTTGTCAATGTACCTCTGCAAATATCCAGCTATTCAAAGGGCACCTGAGGCTTCTGCTCCCATTTGAAGCCTTCAGGGAATGTGAACAAGACACACCAGCAGCAGCCGAAGGCCTGTTTTTCTCTTGCTTTTTGCAGTTCCTGAACTAGGGGTCGTAAAGACAAGGAGGTCATTGTATTTACAAGGCAACACATGAGCTCGAGGCAAAGTCTGCTACAGAAGCAGGGCTCACAAGCACAAACGGGGTGATAGGTGGGTTCAACACAAAAAAATCAGGCTTAGTCCCTGGCCTCTTCATCAGTGTAAGGAAGTACAGCCTGGTGGGATATTTCTCCAGCATCTTTCTAGCCCTGCTTAAGCATAAGTGATTGAATCAGCCGTGGAGGACTGGGGAATCAGGCCATGAGCTAGCAGAAGGTTAAAAGGACTGTGCAAATAAAAACTCTCTTTCAGCACAGAGGACATCATAGTTCAAGGCCAAAAGCTTCCCTCTGTTGTTCTGGAACTAATTTCAAACATGAATCAGAGGCCTAACATGGAGAGGTTACTGTCAATAACCCCTTCCTGAGAGTGCCTTGTTTAATGAGATGTTTAACTGGATGATACGAGAATGAATTCGTAAGCAAGCGAGGGAAAAGGTCCATTGCTTTTCTTTTTTCTCAACAAGGAGGAAACAAAGGAAAAGAAGGAGACTGAACGGATACCAAAGGAGAAGAATAGACAAGACGGAAATAACCAGAAGAGAAATAAATTAAATGAACACTCACACAATAACAAGTACTTCACTCAAAATCAGCAGCTTGCCTTGAGGAAGATGACCATGTGCTGTTTATAGTGAAGACTCTTGGTGTGCAAGGGAGAAGGATTTAGGACCCCAGCCCTGGGGGATCTCAGTGTGAAACTGCAAGGCTTGGAGAGTCACTCTCCCTCCTGAAGACAGACTTCAGCAGAGAGGACTGGGACCACTGTAATTCACTCTGTATGGAAGGATCCTCTGTGCTGCTTTTAAGCCTGCAGAGCAGAGGAAAATCTCAGCAATTTCAGGCCACCAAAACATCTCTTCCCAGTAGTCCCTTTTCAATCCTGTCATCATCAACGCATGGTAAACGAGACGGTTCAAAATCTCAGCCCTGGATCTGTAGCAGATGTTTGCTATCTATTTCCTGTCGAGGCACACAGCTCTCACTGATATCAGGGAGTGAGGAGCTCAAATACCTCTGTGGAGCTGAGCCTTGGAGTGCAAGACAAATACGTGGGAAGGAAAAAGGCACAGAGAGAGCTGTTTCTCAGCCTCCAGGCGGCTCTAAATTAGATGGAGGCACTGGTCCAACTCTGAGCCAGCCCTTTGGAGATGCTTCAGCAGCCCACATCTGTGCTACAGAGCTTCACTGAGGATGTTCACAATGAGCTCTGAAGGAAAGACCCAGTGCTCAAGCAAAACACTCACTGCTGCAGAGTGACAGGACACAGGGTCTGAAATTTTCCCCACGTATTTTTTCTTCCTGGGCTATTCACAGAGCCATTACAAAGGAGCCTTCTGCTTTGTGTAGGCATGGAGGAAAGAGGAAACAGGACACTTCAGGTATTTATTTTAAAAGTCTATCATGCATTTGGATGGCTGCTAGTGCCAAAACTAATCAAGCTGGTGAAAGAGGTACAGAAGCAGAACAGGCAAAGTATGGAGAGCAAGTAAAAGGGAAGGAGCTTGCAATGAGAAGCAGAAAAGGTAACTACAGATCAGAGGGTTTCAATGCGTTGCACATGCTGCAACCTTTTAAACAGCTCCTGAAACCTTTTAAGAAACATAACACGGTTCAAAGGTTTAAAAATATGGTATGGCATCTCCAGTGTGTAACTCTGCTGGAGCCCTCTCAAATTGAGAAGAAGAGAATTAAATTTAAAGAGGAAACAAAACTCTCATTTTAATCACTCTTTATCCTTTGTGGAGTTTTTCTGTCCCCTTTGTAGAGTAATGCAGAGTAACAGGCAATTGCCATATCCCCAGGCTGATAGTTAGACTGCCCAGGATCCCAAGAGTATAAACTCTCTGTTTTCTCTGACCTCTTTCACAGATGCATCTTCATATACAGTGACAATTGCATCAGTGCCATTACCTTTGGATGGAAAAGACTGCAAAGTGAAAGCATTGGTAGCCAAAGGCAACATAATCAGCTGTTCTCATTACTTATAGAATATATGGGGTTTGTCTGAAGAAAAATTATAGAGGTGGAAAGGGCTGACTAATGAAAGTGCAGAAGAGACATGTATACGAGGCATTTGCCTCAGGATGAGGAACTGTAGCATTTTCTGAATCACACTGCACTCAAAAATCATCCCTCCCTGCTATTTGGTGTCCTTCAAGAAATGAATCCCACCCACAAGGCATTTAATGGACTATTGCAAGGGGCTTCATTAACTGAGGTTTCAAGACATCAAAAATAATTTGTGCAGGCCCAGGTAAGTGAGGGGATTAAATTATACTTTACTTTGCTAAGCTATCTTTTACCCAAGTATGTTCCCAAGCAAACTATCTTTTACCCAAGCCATCTTTTTACCCAGGTATAAATTGCAATGGGTGCAAACTGCAAACTGTACTGCTTTGGGAGGAAGGGAAAAAAAAAAGGAGGTAATCATGACAAATTATACTTTTTCAAGTTATCATCATCTTGCTCTGTCTCTGTCAAATTGTTCCTCAAACACAGCAGTCTGCAAAGCCACATGATTCCTCTACTTGACTTTTTCTTTTTTTTTCTTCCTCTCTTTGTACTATTTATACTTCTTGGATAAAACGTGCACTTTTGCATATCTCAGCCATTTCAAGGGCTGAGATGATGAACTGCACTGTTTAGTCCTTTCCATCACAGTGTCACTAGTGGTCATGTCCCTGATTATCTCTAAGGACAATGCATTCAATAATCGCTTCAATCCAAATCTGTCTATAATTATGATCAAGGATGATATACTAAGTTATATATGTGAAGGAATGGTTCATTTTTCAATCCTACATGTTGTTTTCCAAATTCTTTGTAGCTGCAATGTAACCTTGGTCTGCAACTTCACCAAAGAGTGAATGTGACTTTTCACTAAACTGATTCCAGCTCTCTCAAAAAAACCAACCAACCAACCAACAAAAAAAAAAAAAAAAAAAACCAACCCCCCCCCACATCCTTACACACCCTTTAACATTTTTTTCATCATTTCAGGGATGTTGGTTTACTTCTGGGCTTTAGACGAAACAAATTTGGTTTCCTGTAAAGCTCACCCAGGATATGAGGTAGACTTTTGGGTGGTGAAAGGCAAAGAGAAATGTGCTGTGAAAAGAAAAGCCCCACTCTGTAAGCTAAGTCTGTGCTCAGGACTCCTTCACTGCAGTAGAAAGCCAGGTAGAGCTGTTATTGCTTGCTTGGACCTTTAAAATTTCTCCTCTGCTCCTTGCCTCTGCTGGGAGCAATTTCACTGCAATTACTGAAACGAAGCCCCTGAATTCCAGTCTGTAGCTATTCACATGACCCTCAGTGTTTTGGACTTGATTTTTCTCCAGTTTTCTCCACAACAGGAAGAGTTGTGAGGAAATTTTCCTCAGTCAGTGGCTTCAGGTTTCTATTAAAAACTTTTGCTACTTGCAACACTTCTCAAAACCTTTAAAAAACAAACCTAGCATTGGAATTATTCAATCAAATGGTATTAAAAGCACAGATTATGCTTTAGAAACCACTTACAAAGAAGGTTTTTACAGATCAGTGAGGACGCTAGCGAGGAGGGGCCCCTGATATGAATGGAAACGTTTGTTTCAATCCTCATTTATCTTAAGGCCCGGGTGCTTTCTGGACAGTGAAACATTCTTCTCCTCCCTGCACTTGGAAAAGTGAGGATCAAGTTGCGAGAGAGTGCCCTTGAATGCTCAAGTAAGGAATTTGCTAAGTGGCCTCCTCAGCCAACACAGCTCCCCATGTTAAAGGTGGCTTCTTAATTCCCTCTGCCCTGGGCAGCAGGATTACCCATCCTTCCTTATTTCAAGGCATCTCCACCAGCTGAGCCCCCCACGGCTGTATCCAGCCACAAAGCCATGACCACTTTCCACATTAAAACATTTGCTATTTCTCCACCACCCCGAAATTTTAAGCAAGCCTTGATAAGGGCACTAAAACACAGTTTTCTGTAAAGTCCCTGTGTTCTCAGCTTTTCCAGGGCTGCTCGGGGATCTCTGTGACTGCACGTGTGTGACGGGACTGCCCCAGCCTGCCTGGACTCCACACAACCCTGCAATATGGACATTAATTAAAGAATAACGGGTTACTAATTGCCACAGAGGCCACCGGTCATATTAGTCTGGAATCGACCTATATTTAAGGGAAATGCAAGAAAACATTGGAGTGTTTTGGTCTTCTTACAAAGAAGCATTAGATAGGTTAAATCTACCTATGCCTGAGTAACATATTCACTGCAGATGTGGGGTCCTACTGAATCCCTTCTGAAAGGAGCAGGGAAACTCTTTAACAGAAGTAGAACCCAGTCCTTGCTGAGGCAGTGGCCTCTACAACTGTTAGAATCCAAATTTACAGCCCTGTTCTCAAACCCAACTTTTTTTGATGGCTGTGGAATTTTGGCCAGAGTGAAGATCGCAGTGTTTGTCCTGCAACTTGCACAGATAACTTCAAGCTTTCCTTCTTCCTGCCATCCAAAGCTTCTTGGGATTAGTCAGGACTGATATTGATGTATGAACATCTTAAAAGGACTGTACATAGCTCGCAGGCTGAAGACTAAACATTGCTGCGTAAAACAGAATTTGGCAGTGATTCTATAGGATGAACCTAATCAGAGCAGACAGATTACAATACATGGTAAAGGCATGGAGTTGAAAAGAGAAAAGGACTTGCTCTGCAGTATTGCATAATACATTCTGGAGGAACTAGAAAACCTTTCAGAGCAGCTGGGACAGAGGGAAATGAACCATTTGTTCCCAAGTAAAATAAACAAAAGAAGGAAATGCTCCAATCTATCTCCAAACTAGGAAAGGAATGGTGGTGAGAAAAGTGACCAGAGCCTGAACCAAGCTTTTCACATTGTCTAGTTCCTGACAGTAGCTGTGTTTGAAGTGCTTAGGCACACATCACCTCATTGCCTGCTCAGTCCTGATGAGCCACTGACCTCTGCAAGGGAATGCAGCCTTTGGCAGACATCCCTGGATGCCTGCAGCGTGACACCAGGCAACACAACTGCTCTTTTTTGAGCCCTGGTATACCACCTGATAAAGGCAAAATCAAAGCAAATCCCTTGTTGCTCTAAAGCACCTGCACTACTCTGTAGCTGACTGAGAAAATGTTATTCCTGACACCTGTGATGAGGTTCCCAGAGGAAGGTAATTTTCAGTACAATAAAAACACACAACAAAGTTCAAGCAGAATGGAAAGACCTTTGATTCAGTAGAGGGACAGAACTCTGCATGGTGTTGATTGTGAAACATTCAACAGAGTCAGTCATCTCTTCCTTGTTTATGGGGTTTTTTTTGTTACTAAAACTTCACTGATTGGATTTGTTTTATTGATAACAATGAACTCCATCAAGAAAAAGTGCACAAAACTGACTCCTGGTACCTGCTTGACAAGAGTGTAAGTTCTTCATATCATCCCTCTCCTTTCAAGACTTAAAGTTACTGACCACTCTGAAATATTGTCTCATGTAAGAAAACTGTTAAGTTGAACTTGAGAACATGAAAGGAAGGCAAGCAAGCATCTTGTCCAAGCTTGCTGCCTCTATAGAATATCTCTCAGGATTTCATATTTCCCATTTCAAGTCAGACAGAGATGCCAGTGCTCCTTCTACTTTCAAAGCAGAACAAAAACACTTAGTATACTTATAATTCAGCAGTCATATTCCCTTCTTTCTGTTATCCTGCTAGGATGAGCAGATTTAGCTTCTTAAGTTTCTGGTCTTGAACTGCATGTCCAGAGCTGTGCACATATGTAGGTAGATGTGTTCTCACTACTTACTGGTTCTGCAACACTAAACTGCTAGGAATGTATCCTCTCACAAGTCCTAAAGCACACCACAAGTTCTAAAGCACACCTGAGGACTCTCTTTACCCCTTGTTTTTTCTGCAACTGTTTACTGAACTGGGAATTGCACTTTACGTGTTCCTGTGCCAAGACAAAGGAAGAAGGTAAACACATTTCAGTGTCTGGGAAAATTAGACCCCTCTTGACCTTGCTTTTTCAGTCTGAGCACGAGGACTAATCTGCTTGCCTAAATTCCCATATTTTTCCTCCTTTCACAAGGAAATAGTGTAGCTCAGGCAGCTGAGAGAGGCATTTGGAGAAGGAACAATCAGAAGAGGGTTTCATGTTGCAGCAGCTTCCTGAGTGAGAGAAGACAGGCATGGGAAATAATAACTCTGCTCCAATGTCAGGGCTGAGGAGATTTCTATTTCCAATTTAAATGTAATTTTAAGAGCTCTTTGTAGCAGCGAGGGTTCACTTCAAGAACTTGGAGGCTTAGTACACAAATTGTGCAGTCGACAGAAAGGTTCCCATCAATTTCAGGGTGGTGTGCCTTATGAATGTATGCTCTTATGCTGCAATCAGAAATGAGGGAGCACTCTAAAAATGCTGGTGCTGTGCAATATTTATGGAGTTTTTCTTCCTGCATTGTTCGGTTCTTGCACTTGGCTCTTCAGGCAATTCCTAGAACTGCTCATCTGCAGATTGTGATGCTTGGCTTCCTTCAGGGAGACCAAAAGGGAGCTTATTGGGAGATCTTAGAAACATGGTTAAGAAGGTGAAATCTGTATTCTTGGCATTTAATAGAAAGTTTTAGGTTGATTCTCAATAAATAAAGTTAATGGCTGAGTACTACAATAACAGACTAGCCACACATGTAACACACTATGATTTGACATGTTGTAATTCCTGTAGCCTTCAGAAGGTAAATATGGACTCATCATACTTCCCCACATAATGTTTAGAAATCCTCACTGGTGTTTTTCACAGTGATTAATTAGTTTGAATTATCAGATGGACTAAAAAGGAAAGGATTTTTATTCTGGAAGGACAACTCACTGGCCAAAAAGGAGAAGATTAAACATTGTGCAGGCTTTTCAACTCTGAATATCAACAAAGTTCCTCTAAATAAATTCAGCAGTAGAAAAGAAAGATAGACAGTTCTGAGAAAATGCTCACTCCAAAGAGTGCTTGAAAGCAATCCAGTCTGGAAAGTGGAGAACCCTCCAAATCTAGAGGTGGCAAATTTGCAACTCAAGTCATGTCTTAGTTTTGCTCATATACAGTAGTATTCACTTGATTTCCATAAAATATCAAGCAGCTGAAGCAACATTCACAGCACATACTTCAAAACTGCTTGAAGTACAACAGGATTTCTGAAATCTAGTAGATATGAACCCTAAAAGTAGATATGGCATTCCTCCATTCTGTCAATGCTCTGGGCAGCCCAGGACTGCAAACGGCAAATATTAAGAAAATATGTACAAATACGAAATGCCACCCTTGTTTTTACTCTTGACATTGGAGCTGCAAAATCCAGATATGTGGAAGCAGAGCATGAGGCTGTGTTTCTACGTCTTTCCAGCTAAATGAAACCCCTGGTTTTCTCAAGGAGCCACCCAAGGGGATAACTTACTTTTTCTTCAAACATTTTTCTGTGTTTTTATTACTAAAGGGGAAGTGCTGCAGGACTTATTTAGGGAATGATAGTGGATGACAGATTAAATATGAGCTCACAGTGAGAGCCTGTAGCACAGAGGAAAATACCATACTGGGATGTGGAGCAGAATTACTTGCAAGACTACAGAGGTAATAATTCCTCCATACATAGCCCTGGTGAGGCCCCTCTTGAAAACTGTGATCAGTTTTGGGCAACTCAATATAAAAAGGAAGTCAATAAAATAGAGTGACTACAATGAACAGTGATAAAGATAAGCAGGCCAGAAGGTATGATGTATGAGTAAAAGGTAAGGGAACCAAACTTACTAAACACAGCTGAAAGATGGAGGAAGGGAAGGGAAAGAAAAGGGCAAGAGGAATAAGGACATGACAAAGCCACAGTATTCCTGTGTGGGTGGAAAACTTGACTGTGTCTGTAGATATTTTTCAGAGATAGTAAACAAAAAAATGGCATTTTTCGTGGAAAATTTAAAAATAAGTTCTTGCTCCTCCTCCTCATCTTACAGATATATTTTGGTTGTGGGAGGGAAGAAAGTAATTCATTGAGGGGAGGAAAAAAAAAAAAAAAAAAGAAAGAAAGGAACAGTTTGGAAAAAAAGAAAACAGACCAGAGTACACATCTACACATAAACATAAACACACATGTTCTCACACACTTGCATATTTTGTCCCCGAGAAAAAAAAACATTAATGGAGCATTACTAGCCAGCTCTCATCAAAGGCTGATGTTCAGACTGCATTCTGGTCTTAAAAAAATGACATTTTCCTGGGTAACTCTAGCACATTCTGGTCCACTGTGCTGCTCATGTATTCACTCTCCCAACCAAAATATATCTGTAAGA
>JAWWMO010000096.1:6967326-6991612 GCA_035047845.1 Dendrocincla fuliginosa
ACGATGTCCAACATCATTGAAGGGCAGTGCTGTACTTGCAAAGGCCTCCTTCTGGATAGGCTGGATGACCTCCATCTAGACTGGTGGTCAGGGAAGAGCAGCTGGCCTTGCTCCAAAACAGGAAGAGCTCTTAGATTTCAGACTGCTGAAGCCTAGACCCGCTTGGGTATCTCCAAGCACTCAGGCTAATGTGATTAATCACAAGGTGGCTGAGCCAGGCTGGGGGGTGGAGGCAGCAACTGGAGCTGGAGTAGATGAAGACTGTCAAAGTCAGGACCGTGTGGTTCAGACAAAGCTGGTTTGGAGCTGGGGGAGACAATAAGAAACCCTCTTTTGCCCTGTTCGCTCCCACTCGTAGCTTTGCATTAGCTCAGCTGCACACATGCAATTAATACGTGGAGCTGTCTTCTGGAGACAATCTCTTTTATGATGTTTTTTGCATAATCCTTCCACCAGCCTGCCTGTTTCCTGGCAATTTGTGACTTTCCTTCAACTTTCTAACAACTTTTCTGGGGGGAAAAAAAACATAAAAAAACCCCTCTAGAACCAAATGAACTATTTAACCAATTTCTTCCTTTCTCTCTCCCTCACTTACTTTTTCCAGGATAGCTAACTGAGCTGGAGTCTCTCACTTTGACTCAATAATATCTCTCTCCTTCCAACTATTCTTCTTTAGACTGGCAGCATGTTCTGCATATAAATCTTCCACAAGAACTGGTGTTTGCTTTTCAAACCTTCAACTCCAGACACAATTCAGCCTTCAAATTTATTAGACTTCATTTATTTTCACTATATATTCTTATAAGTTATCCTGGCCATCTTTCCAGTTCTTCTTCAGTCTTCATTGCTTATGAAAGTATATTCTTTTGTAGTTGCTAAGAAGGTCCTCATCTGTAAAACAAATAGTCTCCTCATTCACTTTCTTCCCTGCTTCTTACAGCAAAAGTTTGGTTCAAACCTTGTTGTTTCTTTTGGATTGGTTTGTTTTTTGCAATTGGGGTTTTTTGTTGTTGTTGTTGGTTGGTTTGGTTTTTTTCAGAGTGGGAAAAGTGGCAAAAAACAGACACTGTCATCTCTTTTAAATGAACTGCTTGGTACTGCTCAAGTCAATAGGATGCACTCACTGCACAGTGAGCTATGATTAACCAGGAGCCTGACACACACGAGCCTACACAAGCACTGGGAACCCTGGAGCAAAATCTCACGCTGTTACAGCACTCTGAGCTGTGTGCCAATATCCCAGCGTCAGCTGTCATCCCCAATACCAGCGCCCTGAGTTTCACGTGGGCTATTCAGCAGTTTAAGAATTGTAGGTACCTTACCACTGCTGAGAGAAATTGGGCAATGGCTTCACAGCAGGATGAGTCCCAGAGTGTTCCTTGTGAAATTACATACTTTTAAACTGAAAAAAAAATATATAATTTAGAGGTGATTTTTTTTTCTCCCTTGCAATAGTTAGTGTTGCTTTTATTTACCCTAAAGGAGCAAGGATGCAAGAAAATGTTGCCACCCATAAGCACTGTGGAAGAAAACTACAGGATATTGACTTGAAGGATGGAAGCTTTATTTAGGATACCTCTCATCTCCATGAGGTTTCTTTCCTGTCTTTACAGGGCTATCTGGTGAAAAGGGCAGCTGCCAAGGATGACTCAAAAGGTAACAGCCAAAACAGGGGTTTTGTCTACAGACACATTAGCTGAGAAACACTGAAACACTTCCCTTTGCACATACAGAGAAAATTACATCGATACCTTTACCAGTTTTCAGATTTTCTAGCACTGTATCCTAGAAAAATTCAAGTCTCCATCTTGGATTTTGAACCCAATTGTTATTTCTCCTATATTGTACTCTATTTATTCTCACTCAGACACCTATTTCTGATGTGTAGACACCCAGAAAACCACATCTGGTTTGTGTCCACGTTTTCTTCCTGCTGAAAGAACCTTTATTTACATTAAAATTTGGTCACTCATCCACTGCAATTCCACAAAGGCTGAACTTAGGTAGGAAAAGAAAGCTAGAGAAAGGGGCAAGTCTAATGTGAATTCAGCTGAGAATCTTCACCTCACTTAATGCTGGCTGCAACCCATATCAAAAGTCACAATAAATAATTTAGATATTGTCAAGCAATATATGCACTACCTGATAAAGAAACATTTTCCTTTTTTCAACTCCTAATGGTAATCAACTACTTAGATTACTAAGAGAGTTTTTCACCTTAAAAAACTTCCACATTGATTTGCTTTCAAGAGAACAAACACTAAAAAAAATAAAATACTGCAATATTGTCAACACTGAGTCTGACAATGAAGAAGCCAGAACTTTTTTTAAGATAATAGCATCCATTTCCCCATTAGTGTGGTTGCAAAGTTTAAACTCCTACACTGACATTTTACTAAATTTCTTGGGTTTGTTTCCATATTTACTTCAGGCACACACTGAATGTCGAGGCTCAGAATTGTCATTACCTGCTTGCCTAGAAGTTCAGCACTGGAGCTGGGACTGTGTACAGAAGCCTCTCATACAGACCAATTCCAACATCCTTTCAGATATTATACATTTCCTTGACACCCAGAACTATGACCTGGCTGAAAAAAAACCCCAAGTCAGGTGTTCTGAGAATCCCATTCATACATAGAAAAAAGCCACTCTCATGGGTTCTTCCAGCTACTGGGAGAAAAGAAAAACAAACCTGTCTCCAGTAATCACAGAAATCACCTCAATAGAAACATGTGCAGTGGGCACAGAACGTTTTGAAGTCACAAGCCTATTAGCATTCTGGTCAGGACCAAGTTTATTAGGCATCACTCCAGCCTGGGTAGCACTGTGGAGGCTGCTGCCTCGGGGGATATCTGCATAATGAGGTGCCCTAGCAGTGGAGGGGATGTGCACCTGCTACTTCAGGCCACGTGATGGGCATATGTGGAACCACCAGCACCAGAGATACCCATTTCCCATCCTCCCCCAGAGCTGCAGGCAATGCCCGTAACACAGGCAAGGCGTGGACAGTCTGCTTTGACTCACACATAGGCATAACAAAAGACATTTTTTTTCTCCCTTCTCCTTTGGTAACCAGCTGCAAGGAAATGGCCAGACACAAGTTTGAGCACACAGATGGTAGAATCACAGAATGTCTTGGCCTGGAAAGGACCTTAGAGGTCACCCTGTTCCAATGCTGCTGTCACTGGCAGGGATGCCTTTCACCAGACCAGGTTGCTCAGAGCTCCATCTAACCTGGCTTTGGACACTTCCAGGGATGGGACATTCACAACCTCTCCCAACAACCTGTGCCAGGGTTTCACCACCCTCACAGGGAAGAATTTATTCCTAACATCTAATCTAAATCTGCCCGCTGTCAATTAGAAACCACTGTCCCTTGTTCTATTACTGTATGTTCATATAAAAAGTCATTCTCCCTCCTTTTTATAAGCCCCTTTGGCCCTGGAAGGTCCTATAAGGTCCACCTGAAGCTTCTCTTCTCCAGGCTGAACAACCCCAACTTTCCCAGCCTGTCTCTCCATAGCAGAGGTTCTCCAGCCCCTCAAAGCTTTCTGTGACCTCCTCTGGAGGACCAGCTTTAACAGGTCCTCCTTAAAACAGGTCTTTGTGTTGTTGAGGATCCCAGACCAGGACAGGCAAGGAATGCAAGAGATCCTTAGAAAAATCCACTCCACTACAAGGATGCCAGCCATCAGCTGGGTGAAGCCTGGTACCACTTCCAGTTCTGTCTTGAGAAAATCCCAGTGCACTGGCTGAGAGGAGCTGAAGAAGGAAATGAAGTTTTAGCAGTAGCCACAATAAAGCAAAAGTATTTGTTCCAGGAATACCTCCATAAAGACCACAACAATAAATGATGGATGTTCCAGGAAAAAAAAGGTACACAGTGCCCTGGAACTATTTATACACTTTGGTACAAAATACAGTCTGGTGAGTCATTGGCACAGGTTGCCCAGAGAAGCTGTGGTTGCCCCATCCACGGAAGTGTTCAATGCCAGGTTGGGTGGGGTGTGACTCTGTGGAAAAGGAACAAAGATAATTCAGGTGCTCTCCACTTTAATGCAGTGACCATTCATACTCTCTTTATAGATACTGATAAAACTGTGTCATTTGTATTTCATGTAAGCATTTTGTTTTATTTAGGGAGGTCTTCATTGCCCATAGTTTTTCTGTGTGTTATTCCTGAAGCCCAGGTTGAAATTTTTATTTTTTAAAAAAATGTTATTTTTTATTTTTTGGGGGTTTTTTTTGGGTACATTAGCCCAAATTTGAAGGAAACATGTAGGTGGGGAGCATAATGCTTCCAATTGAACCGCACTAGCAAGCACACACTACAGTAGTTTAGAGATTAAAAATAGGATCATTTGGATGTGTGGATTTGAATATGATTTATGGATCACTTCCAGAGACATTATTGTTGCTTATCATTCAGATGGCTGTGAAAGTGAAGACTATGTGGGAAATCATGCAAGAGATACATTGCCTGCAGAATGGGGAAAAACATTAAATCTTGAAGTTGCTGATGCAGCAATTAATATTGCAACCTTCACTGCCTTCAATGCACAGAAGAAAAGGGTAAGATAGCCTAGATGCCTGCTTCCCATAAATAACTGATCGCAAGACTTAAAGGGAGAGACAGGCTTAAACATTACACACTAAAGCCCCTTTCCCTTTCGCCTTGGAGGAAATGTTTAAAATAGCAGTCACTGGTGTAATCAGGACTTTGCACTCAGGGCTCTCAGGCTGCACCAGCTGCACCTACAGGTCTAAAAGAGGGCAAAATATCAGGGCAACCACATGTTCAGCAGGGGTGGAGGGAGGCGAGGAGGCTCTGTGTTGTCCTGCTGCTGTGTGACCAGGGACACTTGGTGTCCAGAGACCTCAGCTAGAGAAGTAGCAACAGAGGATCACAACTTTGCACAGCTGAAATTCAGAGGCAACTATTTAGATACCTACATGGCATTTTTTTAGTGATTTCTTTTTTTTTTTTAATTTAAATTTTGTTGGCTTGGTCCAGGGCAGACTATAAGTGCCAAACAGAAGGAGGCACTGGCTCAGCACTCAACAACCAGCAATAGGACTAGAGGGCACGGGCTTAAGCTCTGCCAGGGAAGATTTATATCAGATATTAGGAAGAAATTTTTTACAGAGAGAGTAAAATGGAGAGGCATTGGAATGGGCTGCCCAGAGAGGTGGTGGAGCCACCATCTCTAGATGTTTTTAAGATGAGACTGGATGTGGTGCTCAGTGCCATGATCTGGTAACCACTGTGGTGTTGGGTCAAGGGTTGGACTTGATGATCTCAGAGGGCTCATCCAGCCCAGTTGATTCTATGATTCTATTCTATTGTATACCTGGTTCTCATTAATTGTTATAAACAGTGGGCTGACTCCATTGGTTCCAGCAAACCTCACTCTGACTTGCAGTGGCATAGGTGAGACTAGGATCATGTTGTTTGTGTTTTGTATCCATCCTATGAGAACCAAAAAAACAGATATATCTGACCAAGTTGCTTGAAATGATACCTTTGTTTTGGCATACCCTCTCTCACAGAAAATAATGAAAGAGGTGGTATAGCACATTTATTCCTCAAAGCATGTTTGGACACACTCAACTCCTTAAGAGATAAGTAGATTTAAATATATATGCATGTTTTGTCAGAACAAAATCTCAGAAGTATTTGGCCAGCACCTCAATATACTTACCTTCTTTTTGCCGAGAAAATAAAGGCTTCTTAGTCAACAGTCATGGTTACTCTTAAAATGATTTCTTTTTCACATAGGAATTCATAAAGTTCAAATAAGACTTTTCTAACCTCACACATTTGTTATCTCTGAGTTGGTTAATAAAAGTAATTATCAATATTTTCTGACAAATGGAGTGAAAATTTAAACTCTTTGGTGTGCAGAGAAAAATTGTGCATGTTCACCAAGAAATTTTATTTCTTTTGAGAAAAGTCCCAGTGACTGTAATAAGTAATTTCCAAAACTGAGAAAGGGAAGGACCCTGAGAAATAGACTTTACTCAAAAACATCAACTATATCTGCCTCATAACCAGCTGTGAAGGTCAGAAATTAATTAAGGAATGCATGTATGCAAACTTTTAATTGAAGGGGCTGGTGTGCTAAGAGGGCAATCTAAGAATAAAATAAAATAACAAGCCTACCTCAGCCTTAGCATAGATTTCCACTGGTGTGACACATTTTGCAGACTATTGTAGGCATGATGGGAGAGACAAGGTGAATTGGATTATAACCAGAATTATGGTCATATTATCAATAATGTGGGTATCAGTACAGGGCACAGTACAATACACATTAGGATACAAATACACCAAACTTCTCTCTGACTGCCTTACTAGTGCCCAACACTGCAACCCTGATGTCACCAAATGTTGTCAGTTCTGAGCTGCCTCTTCCAGCAATATCAGGTTCAGCAACAGATTATCAACAGGATGAACTTTGTATCTGGTGGATTTTTGGATAGATGAGGACATCCAATCTTCCTGAGGGTGGAGAGAAGGGGAGCAATGCAATCCCAGCTGCTTGGCCAGGAGAAGAGGGGAAAGCAAGTGGCACACTTTGGGAGCTCTGTATGTTCAGCTGTACCCAGAGCACACCAGTTCTGCTGCCTGCATTTAAAGAGGCTGTCGCCTGGTCGCTGATCTTCTGGGCACATTTTCCTCAGTTCTGATGCCAACCAAAACAAAAAGTGTGCCACCCTCAACAGAATGCCTAAGAGTTTTACTTGAATTATGGCTGAAGTGCTTGGCCAACAGATAGCAAAGAGCTGCATACCCAGCACAGAGGACATAAGACCATCAGGAAGACTTCCCCACCTCCAAAAAAAAACCAGTACGGAAAGTCCTAGTTAGTTCAATTAATTATCCACTGTCCATTTACTTAAGGGACCTTGTTACAAATATATCCTCATCACAACGACAGGAAATCTATCTGAAAAGTCTGCAGAAAAGCTATTAATGAAGAGAGTTTCTAATGCCTGTAAGCTAAAATACCTTTTCACTCCTTTCGCCAGTAGTTTCTGTGGGTCATTTCTGGGGTCAGCAGTGGTGTGCAGAGTAAAGACTCTGCCAGTGCTGGAGAAGGAAAAAAAGAAGAAGAAGAAGAAGAAAAAAAGTACTTCAGTATTGTCAATCTTTTATCCTTGAACGATACACTAGAGGCTGACATTTAATACCCTAAGGATATAGATGTTTGAAAGCTGGTTATTGTAACAAAGGAAACCATCCAAACTCTGCAAGACCAAATGGATCAGATAAAGCTGACACTGAGATAAATCTGGTTTACATCCATTCTTGCAAAAGTTTTGCTAATCTATGTAGTTATAGCTTTCCTGGAGCAAAAGGAGAGAGGGAAAAAAAGAACCCTACATTACAGCAAGTCAACATGTTGCCCCTATTTGTAATCTCCAAAGTGTAATGTCATGGTCAGAGAACATTTTTCTCCTGGATCTTGGGTGAACTCTATTAAAATGAGAAAGATAAAGAAAAAATTGAGAAAAAACAGAGTGAGAGAGGGCATGAGGACAAACATGCATGCTTTTTCTGGTTGAACTTCCATGTTAACATAGATTCTGTTTGTTTGTTTAACACATGAATTCAGATCTTTCATAGACACAGACTCATCTTCCAACCAGTCAGAAACTTTAACACCTACTCTTCATTATCCAGTATTTATACCGCCAGATTGGACTTTCATATGGAAGCCTGGAGCAATGCTGGTACAGATGGCAAGATGACTCTCAAGAGATTGATGACTCTGAAGAAATACACAGTATTAAGTCAGAAGGTGCAAATGTTAACATTCCAATGTAGAAAAGAAATATTCCTTGCATACACTTCCCAGGTTTGTTTTCTCATGCATTACAAAGGGAAAGAAAAAGCCCTCGACACACCTTGTAGCTGGCAAAAGAATGATAAATTTACTTTAGTTTCTTTTGTATGTCAACTGTTCATGCCTCAGGTACTTAACCTTTACTTTAAAAACATGGTTCAGATCCTAGCCTTGAAGGTGGGTGGGAAGGGGGGGGATGGTATTCCTGTAAATGTTTCTTTTAACAAAGGCAGTACTATAAGAAGGTTCAGTGGTGAAACTCTGAATGGTATTTATTGTTTTAGATTTCAGGGCTTCCATACATCTGCTGCCTGTCAAAGGCAGATACCACATTCATAAAACAAATGCCCTGTCTGGAAAAAAAAAAAAAAAAAAAAAAAAATGAACTCTCTTCTCTGTGGCTCAACCCCCATGATTATATGAGATGGGAAGCTGCAGGAAGCCAAAGTTCTAACTTGCTGTGAAGATCATCAACAGGAAAATCTTCTGTTATAAAGGGAGAGGGAAGATCTGTTTTCTTTTTTTACACTTGTGGATCCAGGTTCAAAACCATCTCTACTCAGAAAAGCTCTTAAACATGTTCTTCTGTGTCTCCATGCTCAGCAAAGTGTCTAAGAACTTACTTAGCTGAAGCAGAGACCTAAAGGAGGACCATTTATATTTACACTAACTAAGCAGCTCATTTTACCAGGCCCATTACATGATTTCTGACTTTATTAGGTCTGGAATGTATATTTCACCCATGGTGAGAAACATGCTCATTCATTTCTTATGATATCATAGTCTTCTCCATGGCAATCTGGTGCTATGTGAGGAAAAACAATAGAAAACTTTTCATGCCGAGATGAAGACGGATAAGGAATTATGTTCAGCTGGGTGGGAGAATATATAAGAGGAACAAAACCACAGAGCCTCTGATTCTGAGGATCTGATTTATTTAGTATCTGGCATTGGCCATAAAGTGTGGGCAATGAAAAGAGGAGCTGACCTCAATGCCTCCTTAGCAGCAATCAGAAATTCATTTCAGTGTGTGAGCATTTAATTAGCTTCACTGAGTTTACAAGACCTTCAGTCATTTTAAGATACTCGAGGCAACTACCCCACACACAAGATTACCCTGAATCTGGAATGCCAGCCACTTAGGAAGAATGTCTGGAGAGTTTTAATTGAAGGGGACTCCTTTGTTTTTATATCCATTTGATGTGCCATTACCATTTCCTCCACCACTAATTTACACGGAGGGACTCAACTATTCCAAACAATTGTTTTAATCAGTAAATTACAGAGAAACCTTCAAGAAATTTTAAGGTTGTTCTGTGTCTAGGAAAAGTCAAATGGCACCATTAAATTTTTAGAGCTAATCTAATCGTTACACAGTGCAGTCACTGCGCCACTTCAGGCGTCTGGGGAGAGTCATCACCTTCCCCCTTTTTTTTACAGAGGACCTGAAGTGTGTTTGCTGCATGCATTTATTGCATGCATACAGTAAATATATATGGAGTGGGATTAACTAACAGGAGGCAATTACTAATTTTATTATGGCTTCATGAAGTCTGTATAACAAGCTCCTCTCCCTGGCAAGGATGAGGAATTGCTAAATACAGCTAATTTCTGGGCTCATCTTATTTATATACCGGACGCTAATCCCCTTCACATATCTCATGTGCTTCTTTCTTCTCAGAGATACTGTCCCTCAGTGACCTCCTCCTAGCGTTTCATTAAATGCCTTCAACCTCAGTAAATTACAGCACTTTAAAAACATTGAGTTTAGCATATAAAAAGAGAGAGAGAGTTTCTGTATGCTGCCATGGGATAAGGTGCAGCGAAAATCCCATACAAGCTGAACTGTACTTCCTAATCAAATGGGTGTAACAGATGGCTGCTAGAGCAAGCCATCACAATGGAAATATCTGCAGTTCTCATGGTAACGGAATCTGCCAGGTCTGAGGGATTTGCTGTTTTCCAGGACATCTGAGCTGCAATCTCTTTCGAGCTGTCTAGCAGTCTCAGTCTCACTCTCTCTCACTCTCTCAGCATGATGGAGATAGAGTTGAAAGGTGGAGCCTGATTTTGCATTCCAGCTGTGATTAAAGACATGCACACACAAACGCACACACGCGCGTGCAGCCACACACACACAGAGAATCAATAGCACTGCGTATTCATTATGCTATCTAGAACCTCATTAACCACTCAGCCAGAACAGCAAGAAAATTTTAATATTCCTCTTTCTTTAGGGAGGAAAAGAAAGAAGTGTAATGGGAGAGAGGGGGGAGAGAGGAAGATAGTATGTATGTGGGGAATTAAGATTCATGAGACGTACCTTTTAATAAAGATATGGAGCAATGTTAAAACTCGCAGTTGCTTCCATTTCATGGCAGTATGTCAAGATGACTTAACACAGCAGAGTGAAACATCTGGCCTGAAAAAAAAAAAATCATTATGTTGAATTTCCAAAACATAATAGAGAATCAATGGAAGAAGGAGAAGGAGAAGAAAAAAATAGAGCAACTGTGTACCTTAATATTAAGTAAAAGCATGTGACAGACCTCCTGGTACCATGTAATTAGAAAGGTGATCCTTCTCATAAGGTGTAGGATAGCATAAAGACAATGAGCTTTAATTATAAATCTAAAGAATTGGATTTAAACCCATAGGGCTCTCTTAAAAAGTTCTTATATTTCTGCATGCAATTTAGAATCATCAGCAGGAAGAAAACAATCATTCATGAGACTTTTATTAAAGTCTTTTCCTTCAAATCCCTATCAATTTAAAGAAATAAGAAGAAGCATACCACCTTCTTTGCTAGACTACCTGCTAGAAAGCACACAGAGGTTTGATTCACAGCTGCCTATTCTCTTGGGTATTTGAGCCTGAAGATCAGACAACATGTAAGAATTCAGCCATGGCTCAAAATGGAAACAAAGAGGACCATTCTTAAAGCAATGTGAAATGAAAAACTACAGACTGTAGACTGTAGACCTTAGCATGCTGATCCACCACATTGTCCTTGAGGGCACTAAAGTTAAATACATGTGACAGCCAAAGAGATGGGGAAAATGCTTTCCAGAATAAAATTGCCTGATCTCCTTTCCTCATGATGCAGAATAAGTCAGGAAATACAAGCTCCTCAAGTACCCCCTCAAGAACTAGGTATTCTAAGATGGTGTTGTCTACCTAATTGTGCATCACTGAAGAGCATTTTTATGGGATCTATTCTGAAGCCCGAAAAGCTTTTACCACAACTCTGTTCCTGTGCAGCAATGACTTCTGGATAAGACATTTAATTCTTATGTTGGGTTGGTTAGTTTCAAATGGATATCTAGAGTTCACTTGCAGCAGTACTGCATTGCACCTTCAGAGACCTCCAAACTAGGAGGAAATAGCCGTTGCTAGCAAGCAAAGATGGCTGCAACAACAGCTAAATAACAAAATATTTAGCAATGTGAGGGGTACAGAGAGTCACCTCTGCTCACAGTGACCAATAACTTGATCCACAGGCAGCTCCTCACAGTGCAATAGGGTTTCTCATGCTGCAAGGTGCAGGGCTCCTTAGTGTGAGTTATCAGTGCTCAAATCCATATCTGCTCTCTGCCACCTTTGTGCAAACTGAGTAACCCACTTATTCCTTCACCTGACTATGAGAGGCAGCCACCCTTGGAGTGAACTTGGACTAATTTTCAAAAGAATTTCACTTTCAACTGAGTCAGTAGAAGATTTCAGTGCCTTTCTTAGAATACAGCAGCCATTCACAACTGGAAAAATGGTACATAGTTTTACCTTTTAACAGAGACTCAGTTCTGGGTGGGAGGAGAGCGTAATAGAAGAACATGTAGAGGTAGTTATGTTCATCATCCCACTATCTGAGGTAACTCTGTGTCTGGTTTCCCCATAAAGTCAATTGAGATCGTCAATGCAATGGGCACATATACAGGTTTTAATGTTGCCTTCAGCACTATTCTAGACATACATTCTGCAAATACAACCCTCAGTGTGGTTGGTTAAAAATTATTTTTTAGTCAACCTGAAATACATCCAGGATTAACACTGTGATTCTTGAAGCAACCATCCTAACCTTAACAGTGATGCAAGAAACCCTTTTATACATTCTTACTCGATAAAGCAGCCCTTCAAGTTCAACATTGCACTGCACTGCTGTTACTGTAGTGCTGATATTTATTAGGAGATCAGAGTGTTCCATACTGCACAGTTTGTTGAAAGGTCTGACTCAGACTAGACCCATGTGCTGTGCAGTGTGATCAATTGGTGCTCCAAGCCATGGAGACTCACACATGGAATTTGTCCATTCCTGGGGTCTGTTGACTGCCCCTCAAACATCTGATTGCAGCAAGAAACTGCAAAGAGCACTCTTGTCTAGACAACACTTCCTTCAATTCAGGAATACTGGGTTGATAAGTCACTTTTGCTCCTGTCTGACAACATGTCATTGTTCCCAGATGGTGCACTTGCATGGGTCCCTTAGCAGGAAACCTGCCCCTGGACCTACTCACCCTGCTTTCTTGGTGTCCTAACACTATTACTCTAGCAGACCACAAAGTCTACTCATTTCTGCTCATGAATATGACACTCCTTGGAGATCAGGACAACAAGAAACCCTCCTTGCCCGTCTAAATATCTTCCCTTGCCCCAGTCAGAGCTTGAGCATCTGACCTTCAACATTAGCAAGCTGTCCCAGAGTCCCCACACATCTGGTAGTCTTTCACAGTGTCTCTTGCATCCAGTCTCAATCATGTTTTCCTAAAATATTGAGCCCTGATATGCCCTTTCAGCTGGGACAACTCCATCATGTACTTCTGATGCAGGAGACCTAGTGAGTCCAACAGACCTCATGATCTCCAGCATAGCCTAAGTAGTCCCCAGCCATGCTTTGTGGTGAACCTTTGTTAATCCTCAAGGTAGATCAGAGGATGGCATTTGAGTTTTAGAGTGTGTTCATGACACACTTTTAACAGCTGAAGCTCTGAGAAGTCCTGAGTTTCTTTCAGTCCCAGATTGCTCTTGGTCCCCAGCTGACTCCAGCCCAGACAGAAAAATCATCAGTACTTAAAATTAGTGGGGTGGTGCAAGCTGGAATCATAAAACTCTGAAATAGACCCTGTTGCTATTTCAGTTCTAATTGCTCTCTTTGCTGCCTGGTTAGCAGACACTTTTCAATCAATTGCTGCATTTGTGCTGACAACACTGGATTACAAGGGTTGCTCTTGTCATTTCTGTGACCTCCATCTTCAATTGTTTTTGCTTTCTGGCCAGAAGCTAAGGGACCTTATTTCTAACACTCACAGCTATGAAGCAGGGAAGGAATCTTTCCATTCTCAACAGCCCAGATTCCCAGCTGTGACAGAGAGCACACTGCAAACCTGCTGCTGCATATCAGTTGAGAAGCTGACCTATAGCACTTATATGGGGATGAAGTCCTGTGATTGACACTGTAATGATAACAAAAAAATACCTAAACATCCCCTCTTACTCAGAGTTGATCCTTCCTGGCAATTTCACACAGAGATCCCAGACCCCAAATTCCTCAGGCCAGCGAGCCTTTCCTATCCCCTGCAGGGACTTCACACACTTCACATACCACAGTGAATCTGCTCCAGTCAATCAGCTCCTGAGGTCCTCTGCATGCTTCCAACACCTGCTGGCAGAGGGGACAACAGAGAGCCCTGTCCCACCCCTTCACACATAGGATGGCCTTATTCTTCAAAAATACTGCTCAGAGCAGGACGCTCCATTACAGGATTCTCCTATAAATACACCACACTTTCAGATGGAGGAAGCAAGCATGCTCTAGTAAATATTTAAGCAATGAAGTGGCATGGTGTTCTTAATGCTTGTCATTTTTCAACATAAGAAGCACTCCATCAGAAGGTGCTCTACACTCAAGGGAGAGAATGTGCATTCTCACAATAACAGGGCAGCCAGCAGCCAACACCTTAACAGTATTAACTTTCCTTGAAAACATGTTTGGTTCTTCCTCCACTTTACCACCTGATGTTTGGGAAACACTTGATTTAATAAGAAAGTTCATAATGTCAAGTTACAGACATCATGAGAGGAAAGCCTGGTAGAGTATAATTGGCAAATCAACAAATTAATAAAAAAAAAAAACTTGGCTTCTCCAAGACGATTTTTTTTTTTAAACAAACTAAAGAGCTTTTCTCTGTGTGCTAAGCTTTGTGGTGGTGCAGCAGTGCTTGTGAGGATTGAGGTGGTGAAAGCAGTGGAGCAAAGTGGTCTGGGAACCAGTGTGCAAGAAAGGAGTGAGGGCATGCAAGCCCTGGAGATGGCTCCACTGACACTAACCTAGTTGTTTTATGGGGATAATACTGATTGCTGAGCACAGTAATGCTGTCAGGACTAACTAGGACTGCGTACAACAGCGACAAAGGGAAGGATCATATTTTTCAGCATGCCTGAAGTCCAGACAGAAGAGCTCCATGGCAACATGCAGGGATCTGTTATGCCTCCATTTATTCTCAAGTGCAGCTCCTGGCATTGATGTGATCTCTATAACATGAGGCAGGAAGGATCTTTGCTTCTCTTTCTCTCCAAGCTGCCAAGTTGCATCTCTTTCCTCAGCCTTATCAATTGCTACGAGTGGAGTTGAGAGAGTAACATGGCTTTGCAAAACTGTTCTGGAATGCTCTATGAGATAAAGGGAACTCCAGAGGGTGGTTTCTGCAGGCCCTTGAAAGATTTCTTTTCTGTGGCAAGTGATAAATAACCCCAAACCTGCAATGTGCAAACACTTGCTGATAGATGTAACTTTATGCACGTGATGATTTCTAGAAATAAGATATTTCATAGGTGTGTGCACACACATACACACAGAAGTCCTGGCCCCATCCCACACATCTTCTCTTGTACCTGTTTGCAAACTGTCTGCAATGACTGGAACAAAGATCATACCATATTTCCTTTAGATAATGGAAGAGAAGAACAAAAATCAGGACTGTGGCAAGTGCAATATTTCATTCTTTCCCTTGCATACTCAGCAGACTTTGTAATCAAGCTTCCTCACTTGAAGACACCCTTCCTGCAAGTATGGAAATGGGCAGTGTCTGTTTCTCAGATTTGTGAAATGTCATCTTATCAAAGCTGTTATAAAAGAGACAGGACAGAATGTCACCTGCCTGCAGAAGGGGAGATGTATGCTGTTGCTTTCCTGCAGAGGTGACCTTGGACCTCTCTTTCACTTCCAAAGCTTTATCTGTCTTGATCATTTAGATGCTAAGTTTGTAGGAGGAACAGAGAAGCAGTTTTTACTGTATGTAAAGCGTACAGCACAATGACACCATCTCAGGTGAGGTAATGTGTCTGTATAAATACTTTCTCTTTTTTTTTTTAAATGTAGAGCTTAAAACATCTGCAAAGACATCAAAATTGGAACGAGCATGCTGCACAGTAACACAATGCAGCTGACAACTAGCTGATCTAAGATTACTTGAAGTCCTCTTGCAAGCTGTTCCTCCCACTGCTCATCTGTAACAGTGGCTTGGTCAAATTCTAAACAAACATGGCACAATCCAAAACAAACATCTGTGGTTCAAAGGGAGCATGGAAGGCACAGGCCCTGGAGACGATGCCCAGAGAGGCAGAAAAGGGCCATTTCTAGTAGGAGGTGTGAAGAACTCACATGATTATCAGAACTGCATTTTTGCTGTTCAAATCTAAGGAACAATGAAGAGCAAGAGAGCACATTGAAAGACATATCCTTTTTGGGTTTTTGTTTTTTGTTTTTAATAAAACCTTTGCAATAAATAAACCTTCCTATTCCAATATTTGGCAAAATGACAGAGCCTAAAAAGGAGCAGGAGAGATAATGGATATTTACAGTAGGAGGTACAATTAACAACAGGCAAAAACTATTCCATAAATAAGAGGTTCCTACTGAAAAACATTATTGTTACTCATATCTCTAGGTTGACACCTGAAATCTAATCACTCTTAATGGATAATGTGAATATTACTAGGAAGGGGGAAAAAAGCCATTGCAGACCTTAGGCTCTGGATTATGGAAGAAATGAGATTTGCTTCTGACCTCGCTTTTCATAAACTTGAAACAACAAAGAGATCATGGTCTACTCTTGGTAAGCTAAACGTTCCATAACAGCAAGGTTTTTTCCTCTGTACTTAAAAGTTCTCCTGCACTGAACTGGAAGAGGATGCTGGATTGTTTAGAAATCAGCTTCCTCCAGGTCTTGGTTCCTGTTGCCCTCAGCTATTTTCCAGAAGTGTTAATATACACTCATCCTACACAGAGACAAGAAAAGGAAAACATTTTTCACCTGAACAAGGGGCTCTGGAGGAACAAAACTGTCTGGAATAAAAGCTGAGAATCCATACTTCAGAACAGTTTGCTTGCACTTCTGGTCCAACTCATCAGGCATGCTCAAGTATTTACATTTCCCATCTGAATAGCAGTCCACATTGTTGTAGCTCACAGGAGAGTTTTTGGCTTCTGCCAGTCTAAATAGAATGATTCAAAACTGAATCATTTCCTGCAATTTTATTTCATAGCTGAATGCACACCATAGCAAGATAAGGCCACGAACACATGGGAGTACCTCAAGAAAGCCACCTAACCCTCTAGGCTGCTTCAAGCGGAAGCCCTAACCAATGGCAGTAGGTTTTGTTATTGTTATGGCATGGAAATATTCCTGCAGGAGATGGTCAATGACCAGTAGCAGATGAGACAGTGCAGTAGTCACATGGCAACTGGATTTTCCACCTACTGCTAGAGAAGAAAGGGATGCTTCCCAAGCTCTATCTATCTCAGGTCTTTTAACTGAGGGATCAATATCACAGAGACAGAGGGAGAGAGACAAACAACCAGCAAACGGAAAAGCAACTGCAGGCTGCCACACTCGCAAAGAAGGGAGATAAAAGCCTGCCGCACTCTGAAATCTAATATGCCCAGTCACCTGGAATGAGTCTTCTGAAAAGGGTAAGCCTGCTCAACATCCTCAGTTGACCCCCCTTCCAGAACTGAAGCACCAGTATCTGGAAAGCTTTAGCCTTATTAGGCTCATTAAAAGCTAACTAGCATTTACAGCTCATGTCAAGATGAGGTGTCAGCAGAAGCAGGACCCTGTAAAATACGCTGTGAAACCAATGTGCTACAGAACAGTCTCCAGTCTCCAGGAGACATATGCCACCTCTTTAGGAGCAGATAAGGGATGTGGTGTCTTACCCCTTGCATGAGCCAAAAAAAAAGCAGTTTTGGGGTACTGAAGGCTCTTCTGAGAAAGCAACCACTGAACAACACCTCAGCAGCAATAGGCTCTGTGAGAAGACTGAAGTTTCAGACCGATGTAATGTGCCTTTAAAAAGTACCATGTCTACACTACTGTATTGCTTACTTTCTGAAGCTAAGCCAGAGGGATGTACATAGTAAGATCTTTGTCTCATTTCAGGGAGGATATAGGATAAAGATTCTGTGCCAGTAATCTTCCCTGGATTAATGGTTTCTCTTTTATCTGCTGTATTTCTGCTCAGATGTCTTTGCTCTGAATGAGTCAGTGGAATGCAAATGATGGGTACAGTCAGTCTGAAAATATTTAAATCTAGCTTTCACTGCACTGCAGGCTTGTGGAAAAAAAATACACATATACAAATATACATGCAGAATAAAGGTCAGATGAAAATTATAGATATATCAATAATAATAAAAAACCCAAACAAACCCAAAAAACAAAACAAACCATTGGTGGGTCAGATTGACAAGAGATTAATTTTTCTGTTTCTCCATCTTTTTTTTTTTTAATATCAGCATTTAGATGCTTGCTATGAATGGGTGAGTAAAATCTGCAACACTCCTTTTCTAAGCCTCAGACACTAGACAAAAATGTGTCTGTTGGAATAGGAACCTGATTTTATTCAGGCTGCTAAATGCCCAATCTTTATTATCCCAGAAAGTATCTTCCTAAAGATAGCACTTGTAATCCTGACAAAGGAGAAACCAGACAGTCTAGGCATGATTCCTTTGGATATTTTCCCTTTCCTTCTATGATATATTGCATTTTTTTTTTCATTCTGTTGGGTTGTAGTTCCTCTCCTCTTCTACTTAGGGCATAGGTTTTCCTACAGCAGATGGATTTAGTGGGGGGTTGGAGCTGCAGCTCTGTTTGAGAAGCCAGGAGAGAACCCATGGGACTTCGTCACTCTGTCCTCAAATGGTATCTGCCCACAGACAATTAGAGACTGTACATACCCAAACAACAGCACAGAGGATCTCCAAAAGCTGGAAGGAGGAACTGTAAGGGAATAACTGGATAATATCCTGGGTTTTTGCAAATTCTGTGGGAGTTGGCTTCAACACACAGTTCTCAGTAAGGCACCTATCCTGGAGTAGGCATCAGCTTTCTGATAAAGGATGCTACGAAGAGCAAGCTCTGCAGCAAGAAAGAAAACACAAGCATTAACCTGCACTTAACAATAAATCAAATAGCATAATAAACTGTGCAATCAGAATCATTTGCAAGAGAGTATTAAGCCCTCTAGCCCATCATAAAAACAAAGAAATTATCCTTCTGAAAAGGTGCCTATAGGTCCAGCTGCAAAATAAATAAAATAGCAAAATAACAAAATAAACAAAACAAAGACTCATATTGTCTACCCAATCCATGTGGGACTTGAATTAGTTGGCAGAAGTAATCTGTGTTTAACAAAACAAGAAGATATTTTAATTTTGATGGCTTTGTAATAAGCCACCTTTTCTCCTAAATTTCCCTTAAAATTAACTTTTAAGCATTTTATATTGAATTTATATTAAGCATTGAATTTTTAAATCTCATTTAAAAAAATCTCATAATTTACAACAGGTTTGGTTTTCAAGATAGAAAAATAACTTAGTTTTCCATTTGTTTTCATCAAAAAGATACAGAGGATTTCCTGAAGAATGGAACCAGCAGTTTTCAAAACACATCTTTTAAAATGGTAATATGTTGACAAAAAAAATAACTTTTCAGGTGAAATATCCAGCAGTTTCCTAAAAGAATCCATTAATTTTTTTTTCAATAGTCGTCCTGTTCCCAGCAAGAGGAGACACTTTCAGGACTGTTGGAGCACTGTACCACCACAGGACCAGCATTTGGGTGTGAGGGGCAGGCCTGTCATTGTGCAGTTCTCACATGAACACCCAACAAACTCTTCCAAAGAAATGTGAAACCACACTGCTCTGCTATGTTGTGATTGATGGTTACCTAGTGATGCCCAGAACTTCCTCCAGGTCTAACAAGTGAAGGTATGCTTCTGGTGATCTCCAAAACTTCCACACGTATTCATGTGGACCTCAAGACCAGGACAGCTCAGGCAAGAGGACAATGAGAAATCAAAACCTACCTTTGCTGCATAAGCCAGCCTTGCAGTGGAGCAACACAGATGCTCTACAGAGGTATTAATGGAAGAAAGGAGTCCCTATGGCCATTTTTACACTGAGGACAAGCCAATGATGACCTTCCTCCACAGGCTAGCTGGGTCATTCTGCAGGGCTGATGCCACCAGCTTTCCTAAGAAAGCTGTCCATAAGCACAAGGCTCAAGATCTATCTGTAATTATGTTTTGAAGCAAACTGACAAGCTAGTCCCTGTGAGCAGGAAACAACAGAATGACTTTGACAGCAATCCCCACAAATTCACTGCTCTCACAATGTCCACAGTGGTTTCAGCTGGGCAAGACTCTGCTATGTAGGCAGGGAGCTCGTAGCCTCAGATTTATGCTTCAGGTGTCTTTCATCTGCCTTTCACAGTTTCATGAAAACCACTTACAAGGCACGATTGACTTCAGCTTACAAGACTACTGATACCCATGAGCATCACCTTCAGTTATAGGTAAGAAAACAAGATGTTTTTTTGATTAGCCTGCCCCCAAAGTCCTGTGCCAGACTGCTGNNNNCAGACTGGTGGCCAGACTTCCACTGTCAGCAACTGAATGTGATCTCCATCTTGAAATTTATATAGTATTTACAGCGTTACAAAAATGCACAGTAGAAATGCAATGATTATTCTTATCTCATTGGAAAGGCTGCACACATTTCCCTGCTTGAGATCATCTTCTCCAGGGACCCATTTAAAATAAAACCACTGCGTTCTGAAAACCTGTCGTCAGCATGAGATCTGAGTTTTTTCTGTCTTGGCCACAATAAAATGCAAGAAATTGAATCAAAGTGTATTCTTAAAACTATATACTTCTCCTGCATGCATCCCTCTCTTTCCTACACAAATACAATCCCTGGAAGGGGCCAGATTTCAAACTCATTATACAGCATGAAACAATATTTAGAAGCATGGTGCATAACACAGCTCCTCTACAAATATGTTCAAACAAACATAAAATTAGCCTTTCATGGCTAGGAGAGCACATTTTTTAGCCCAGTCTTTAACTTAATAATGTCTTTCCAGGAGAAAGCAGCCCATATGCTATTAAGTAGTTCCTAGAACCCTAGGTCAAACAAAGTGAGAAAATGAATAGGTCCATTCATGCTTCAGACAAGCTAATTCTGGAAAAGCTGGTGCTGACAGAGTTAAAGAGCAGTGATGGAGGAGTCTGGCCTTGTCATTCTAATTGTGACCATGAGTGACAAAAAATGTGTTCCCTTTGCCAGTGGACTGATTCTTTCAGGTTTGTACAATCTAAACTGTGTTTATGTCATTTGAAATTCAAGGGAGAGAAAATTCATGTACTCAGGTGCATGCTTTGTTTGAGCCTTCCATTGCCCTGGCACAGCAAAGTATAGGGAAGGTCTGGTAGGTTTAAGGTGTTAAAATAAGAAGAAGTGTGGTTGCCAGAGTGTGAAACCAACATGTGGCCTTACTGACTCCTTGTCTCTGCCTCCAAACTCCTCTGTGACCCTGAACTCTGAATACTGTGGGTCCTCACCTGCATTAGGGAGCACAATCTGCCTTGGTGAGTGGATTCACTTTGGACATGGTCCTTTGGTGCATGCCCATATGCTTCTTGTTCTGCAAAGAGAACCTCTGGAGCTAGGAGGAGCATCCAGGTAACACTGCAGGAGAAATAACACAAAACAAGAGCACTAAAACAGCTATCATAAAGAACCAGGAAAGCTGTCATAGACTAAACCCCATTCTCGGTTGCAGCAATATCCCTCCCTCTCTCCTTGCTTCAAATCATGATAAGTATCAAAGCAGCATTTTTCTCACCCAAACAGAATACTTTTTTGCTTAAAATGGCACTAAACCCAATGAATTAAACATTATCTTCCGCAACAACAAAGAGAAATTAGTACCCCCTCTTACTTTCTTCTTCAGCAGGGCAAGGTAGGGACTTCACCCCAGACAGACAATTCAAATAGCTCCCATAGGTATTTCCTTCACCACTCCTTCAGAGGGACCATATTAAAAATAAACTAATGCTGTAGGCAGCTTCGGAAAATGACTTCAATGGTATTTATTGCTTTGATAGGGTCAGTGCACAGTATGTGCATGTTGCCTTTTAAACATATGTTTCAGGCAAAGAATCAAAGCTAATTTCAGTGTGTGAAAAGCAAGCAGATTTCATTACTGATTGTGACTTTAACTTCAAAGTGATAAGGATGCTGGATGTAGGTTCTCAAAACTGAATGTCCAAATGGGAATTTATGATGTAGAACTTCAGCTTTATCATCCATGGGCTTCAATGCAGAATGAAGAAAGAAATTCTGTGCTACCAGGAATCTCACAGTTAACCCATAAGCCAGCTGACTATTTTCCCTCTCCCTAATTCTCCCTGCAGCTATTTCCTCTCTGTAACACGTTAAAGCAAGAATGGCCATTGGCACTAACCACTTTTGGCATCCAAGTAGTGAATATGAAAGAGATCTGATTTTTTTTTCCCATCACCACAATGCAGCCCCACTTTGACTCTTTGCAGAAGTGTCAGCAGAATTCATAACAAACTCAATACAATCTGAATTGCAAAGTACTATAAAAGGCCTGCTACTAAGTATTTTTTGGTTTGGTTTGTTTTTAATGAGCAATCCTCTCATATTATTGCAACAAATCTAGTTCCCAGCTTCAGACAGTGATGTGTAATAACCCTTCCTACATGGTGCATGGAAGGAGGTGGACCTGTAGAATTATTAAAAGGCTGCAGGTATAAGCAGCAACAAGTGAATGAATAAGGGCTTTGCCCAATGTTTTGCACAAGATCAGATCCAGTATGGCCCATCACTAGTGGTAAAAACCATAAGGTTTAAACCCAGTAGCCTAAAGATAGATATCTAATCCAGGCTTAGATACCTGAAGTGACCACATTTTCCACAAGATATTTTGAGTATATATTTAACTTTGAAAGCAAAGGTAGCTAGTTCACTACAGAAGAAAATGCTTAGATATCTATAAAAATACTCAAAAGTGCATGTTAATATGTATAAAAATGCATATACACATTCAATTATGAAGTATATATACGTATGCATATACATACTTATGTACACCCCTGAACCAAGACTCCAGAAAGCCCAATTTGCACAATGGGTGAGCACCCACAACTTCTCCTTGAGTCAAAGAAAAGTGCAAGATTTTGAAAATAATCAAGCCATTTTTTTAATGCTCCTGACCACAAATACAGATGTTTTGTAAGGCTTTGTCCAGGTCTGTTTAACAGCACCACACTCCCCCCAGGTTCAAATGACACCTTTGAAACAACCAAAGCAGTAAATCACACCTCTTTATTATCATCTCAACAAGAATGATAACAACCTCCTCTGCTTGGTGGAATACCCTTGGGAATTTCACCCAATTACATGCGAATAACGCATCTTTCATGACTTTAGCTGGCTGTCTACCATTCCCATTGTATACTTGGTAGTCAGTCACAAAGGACACAATCCACTGAAGGAAAATGTATAGTCAAGGGGTTAGCCATTTCAAGAGTAGAGAAAGGGAGGTAGAAATCGAAGGAAGAAAGAGAAGGATGACACAGTGCAATTGCTCAGCTTAGTAGCGCAGCTGCTTAAACAACTGAATAGCAATCAATGGGTTAGTATTCAATCCAAGTTTAGATCACATTGAAATCTATTAGAATACTGCATATAATGAATGACTCTTACTTATTTGGTATTCTATCTTGGAATTAATCAGTTCAGTTGTTATGCAGGGGGGAAAAAATTAAAAAAAAAAAAAAAGGCAGTGAGTAGACAGGCTCAAAAACAAGAAAAACAACCACCTTGATTTCCCTGGTGGTTAGCAGCCTGACAGTACTCAACAACACAGGCTGAAGTTGAACACTGTGAGAAACAATGCAAGTTAGAGGTTTCCTGGCTGTTGGGGCAGCAGCCTGGTTTGTGCTCATGTACAGCTTTGCCCCATCCTCTCCCTTCCAGACTCTCACAGTGCTCGTAGGGTTGTACCATCTGCTGGAGCACAATTCAGAGGTAGCTTTAAAGTGATGATAGCTCTGGGAAATGATAATCACTGGGTCATAGAAAGCAGTACTGCAGTGTATAAATAAGATAACTGAAAGTGCTGAGCAGGGCATGTTTGCATTATGAAATGTATTTTCTTTTTTCCTGTATAAAACCTGTCTTGAAATGCAGCAGGATTGAAAACCAGAAGGAAAGCAACACAGCCCCAGAAGCTGCACAAAGAAGGAGGGGGATGGAGGAATGGTAAGCTGTAGTATTATTGACTGAGGAGTGATAAAAGAGGAAGGAATTCAACAGTTACATCTATTTCGCTTGGTGCAATGGCATGAGATCAAAGGCTTACGTTCACATTAGCCCAGAATAATGCATACTCCATAAATGATGCAAAGCTAGGCCACAATCCCAAGATGTGACAATGCCTCAAAATGCCCCTTTGCTAAGTTCAGGTCAAGGCAACAGGCTCCTGCATACAAAATTCTTTTTCGAAGCACACAAACATAGCTAAACCACGGGCCATGGAGATAGATTACATTCAGGTCAGTCATGATGTTCTCCATTGGCTTCTACTTTTCCATAGATGGCTTTGCAAATTCAGTCAGTTTTCATTCATTTGCAGGCTTTTTCCCAATTGCTGTTGACATTTCAAGGATCCAAACTGTCCACCCAAGCACAGAGAAGCTCAGGCTAAGAAACCAGATTTTATATGTTAAAAAAAGAAAAGAGACAGGAAGGCATTAGAAGACAGTCAACTCAAATTTCAGAGGTGTTGCTCAGTCCCACCTCTGCACTGGCCACCTCTGTGACCTTGATCAGCTCACCTGGGACAGTCCCTTTAATGACTGCAGAGCAAGAACAAGGTCAGACAGCTCTTGAAACCCCAGGTCTAATTTTTTGTGGGACACATTTGTCAAAGGCACCTAAAGATTCAAATCAGTGCTGGTTGTACCTTGATTCCTGGGGGAATCCAGCTACTGTGGACACCCTAAACAAAACACTACCAGGACACATCCACATCATAGACTCCTTTAAGAAACTTTAACCTCTGGGATCC
>JAWWMO010000096.1:7022835-7038499 GCA_035047845.1 Dendrocincla fuliginosa
CCTAAGAATTCCTAATTCAGCCTAAACCTTCGCTGGAGCTGCCTGGGACTGTCTCCTCCTGTGACTGGTTGCCTGGGAGAAGGGACTGAATGCCCATTTGGCTGCACCCTCCTGTTAGGGAGCTGCAGAGAGGGACAAAAGGTCAGCCCCGAGCCTCGTCTTCTCCAGGCTGAAAATCCCCAGGCCCCTCAGACACTCCTTATAGAACATGTGCCCCAGACCCTTCACCAGCTTCACTGCCCTCGGCTGGACTAGCTCCAGCCCTTCCCTGAAGTGAGGGACCCAAAACTGAGCACAGTACTCCATGTGTGACCTCACCAGTGTCCAGCATAGGGGGAAAATCACTTCCCTAGTCCTGAAAATGTTAATCTTAAAAGAGGCTTCCCTAATCTGAAGAGTCTGGCACCATCCACTTGGCATCCACCTTGGAGGTATTTATATGCATTAATGAGATCCCTTCTCAGTCTTCTCTAACAAGGCCCAGCTCCCTCAGTCCCTTAATCATCTTAGTCCCTCCGCTGGACCCTCTGTGGTAGCTCCCTGTCTTTCCTCTGCTGGGGAGCCCAGAACTGGACAAAGCACTTGGTGCATGGTCCATTTTCACTGTCAGCCACCCGAGGTGCCCAGTTTATCCAGTTTCTCCAAAAGAATGTGTATGGCACCATGCATGGGCGTTAAAGTGTTTGCAGCTTTTCTATTCTGCCCTGGGTGGCCTCACACATGGTGTCCTTCATTCCAGCATCTACAGATCAGGCCAGCAAGAACCCAGAGGCCAAGGGGGCACCAGTTGTATGTGAAGCACCTCAGTCTGGCTGGCCTTGGGTGTACTTTTTTGTATGTGTCTGTCTCTCAGAAGCAACAGTTCTGAGAGCCCTGAAACAAACTATACTGTCTGTGGGCACAAGAAGATTTTGTGGCAGATTATTTGCCATCCAGAAAAGACATTTCTTTGGGGAAGAGAAAGTGCAAAATTCATGAAAACAGTTCTGCAAAACGAACCCACAGTAGGCGAGATCAGCATGGGAAACTTTGCCAAGTAGGTTATTTCCCACTAACTCTATTGCCAGTTGTTAGAGGGGGACTTAAACACAGCCAGTTTTTTAGCTTTAATCCAGAATAGCTGAAGAAATAAGAGAACTGACTGAAAAGTATCAGTGATCCAGAGTCTCACTTGTTTTAAATCAAGACAACACTTGCATCTATCAACAATCAACTGTCCCAATAGAGCATATTTTTAATATCAGGAGATAATGGGAAAATACGTCAATGTGTAATATAATATGTAAATATAATAAGACTGTATAAACATACAATAATTAATAATATATAGTATATAATAATATAATGCCATGATCTGGTTGACAAGGTGGTGTTTGATCATAGGTTTGCCTCAATAATCTCAGAGGTCTTTTCAACCAAATAAATTCTGTAATTGTGTAAATAACAGGAATTTGTCAAGAGTCTAGTTTCTGCTCTAGACTAAAATTGTAAATTGTAAATACATGAAAGTACTCTGCAAGTACATGCACTTTTGTATCTTTTGAGTTTTTCTGGCATGCACACAGCAGTGTCTTGGAAAAACAGAACTGAAGAAGTCCCCTTCAGTTCTCACAGAGTCTGTATTAAGGTAGGTAACTGCATCTTATGGTTCCCTTCATAAACATTTCAAGCTCTACCTTAAATTGAGTTTGTTTTCTCAGACTTAATATTTACATGGGTGGGAAGTGACCAGGTGTAAATATGCAAATGTTGATTTTTTTTTTTTAATAGGAAAAGCATAGAGAAATTTGAATGAAAAGGAATATTTAATAACAGAAAACATTATCAAAGTACTCCTGGCAATACTTTAATTCTTTCGAACAATAGCTCAGTCTGGTAGCAGACTCACCAAGATTATGTTAGTAACCTACTGCAGAATTGATCTGACTCTCAAGTTGCCTGTAAACACTTCCTGTCTTCACCACTGATTTAGGATACATGCTGCTAGATGGACTCCTTCCACTGATTCCAGTAAATTTGACATCTAAGCATTTCTGAAAAACAACCAAGTACGTGTGTGGAGTACAACAGTCATTAGGGTCATGAAGGTTTGTTAAGCTCAGTACTTAGAAGGCCAAGAGGAAGATGTATTGTGCATGCAGCCCATCTGAAACTCCAGCACACAGTAATTCCTAAGAATCAAGTGTCATACCCATGGAGATATTGAGGTGACTACCTCCTATTTATCAATCAGTTAGCAGGAGTTTCAGGATCAAAAGAGACTTATGGGCAGGTTGCTATTCATATCTCCAGGATGTGGCGGGAAAAGGAGCTTCAGCATGCACAAAACCCCTTGACTTCTGCTCTGACAACTGAAGGATGCATGTCAGAGCCATTCTCTGCAGAACAAAATACTGGTGGAGGAGCCAAAGTCTCGGATTTTCCAGAGAGATCTTCCAAGAAGAATTCATTACTTTATGGCAATTGATGGTAGTTTAAGCTGATCAAAGCCACCAGGGGAGGTGGTGGAGAGGAAGGTTTGGGTGTGGGATGTGCTACAAACACAAACAGTGAAAAGCAAAGCCAGGATGGGAAGAAAGCACATGAATGCAACAGTGGTGTAAATGCTCTTACGAAGTCCTAACAAAGGCATATTTTAAACGTGTTGGTTTTACCTGTGTCATTTTTACACGCAGGTCTGGGTTAGGCAAACAAGTCTAGGAGTAGTGTACCACACATACTATCCACAAAGCCAAGTTATACCTCTGTGTGCAAAGGGAAAAGGGTATCTGATTTCTGCTGCACGGGAAATACTATTAGCATCACATACAGCTCAGCCAAGTTTGTGGCAGACCTTGCAGCCTAGAGAAATGCCAAAATACATGACCTAATGGGTTTTGCACTGTACATGGCCTCATATGTTATTTGGTGTTGAATACTTGCCTTAAAGTATTTGCCGAGACAAAGAGAATAAAGCAAGAGTGGTATTCGTGTTGTTTGCCAAGAAAAATACCAGAGTATTTGTTTATGTAGTTTGCCAAAAACATCAAGTATCACAATAAACAGGCATTAGGCCAAATTTATCAGTTAGTGACACCATCTACCCAGCTGACTGCAGCTGAACCCATCATTTGGTCCTCTCTTTCAAATAATTCAAAGATTACAAGGTATATCCTTTGGGTTTTTACGACAAATACACTTTGCATACATGTATATTATACATTACATCTGAACAGTTGACTCTTGCAGGACACAATGTGAACAATCATTCCAAAGAGAGTGACACAGAGCCAAAGCCTCCTCTAATTAAAGTTAAAAACGAAAGATCACCAGTACCTATTTGTTCATGAACACATGCAATTCAAAGTGACATAACAGCAGTAGAAAGTTACTTTCGCCCTTCCACCCTTCCCTGGGATCACCCAGCCCTGTCAGCTGAATTAGAAATGAGCCTTGTGACACAGACATATTTTAAGTTTGCTTACTTTTTATGTTTTTTATTTATAAGAAGGATGATTTTAAAACAAAACCTCGAACCTGAAAAACAATAGCTGTTTGTACAACATAATCAACTTTAAATACTTTGCTCCTTTTTACCATTTTTTATTTAAAAAGTCTATAAGCTCCTAGATGCAATTTCTGAGCAACCTTGTACCTACACTGATATTCTGTGACTAGACATTGCCTCTAAGGAGTTCTCAGAAAAAGTACTACAACACTATTAGGAAAGATGTTTTTACATCCCACCCCAGATTGCAGAACTGAAAATTACAAGGAACAGGAGGAATCTGTGGTGTCAAAAATTGTAAATAAGACCAATGCATTTTAAATTAAGTCTGGTGGAATACGAAACAGGGAAGGTGAAATGCCATTTGCAACAGAAAAGCAGAAGGAAATGAGAGAAAACCTGAATAACAAGGAATGGAATAATCACAGCTGACACACAGCTGTTATGCTGTAGAGGGTGAAATGATTCAAAGGATCATCCTTGAGCAGTAATGATGTAAGGTCCTCTTCTGCTGAAGTCAGTGAAGACATTGCTGCTGACCTTACCAAGATAAGGATTATACAGCTCACAGCCTGAAGACCAAGTGCCAGACATATTTAAACTGATAACCTTAGAAAACGATCCCTTGTCCGTTTAAATCACCTTGACTTCAAGGACTTTGCATTAATTGTGCCAGCGTGCTCCAGATGGGATTTCAGTGGATAAAATGACTGTGGGAAAGTGGTTTGTGGGGAAAGAAATTCATGATGGAACACAGTTTTAATTGTACATAATTCAGTATTTCTTAGTGATGCTGAGCAATATTTTCTCATACTACAATTACTATCATGAGCAATGTGGGAAAAGTGCACTTGATCTGGCTGTTAAGGCTGCTGAATTTCATATCTAAAAGGATGCTTCAAGAGAGGCTCTAGACTCCAGATGAGCTCTTGAAAGTGATGGGAGAACCCTCTGTGCCCACTGAAGATCTATTCCTGAAACTGATCAGTTTCCTTTGCAGCTGTGTGTCTTAAGCACAGCACATGCCTCCTTCTCACACCTTTGCCATCAGGCTGCCTTTGCCATCAAAAACAGCTGAGGCTTTCCTTGGACAAAATATTTTAGTTCAAAGTCCTGAAATCTATTCCTCTCCCAGTTTCTTGTCATATAGCTCCCAACATTCATAGAGACAGAGAAAAATAACGACACTTGTTCCCTTGAAACTCTTTTGGCGAGAAGAACTTTGTTGCAGGAAGCAATGGAAGCATGACAACTGTTTTGCTTTTGAAAGCATTTGAGTTGTTTCCCCTAAGTAAGGCCAGCTGATGTGGAAAGCAGTCAGCTATTTTAGTTCTGTCATGGAATTGGCCCAGGAGTTGCTGAAATACTTAATTCCTTTTGACAGAAGTCCTGTAAGTTAACTCCAGACAATTACATCTGGAACTTCACAAAAGACAGACTTCAACCATGGATGATTTTATACACATACAGGAAGGCACAGAGAAGGTGGCTGTTTATTGTATAGTATTGCCTGTTTCAGGGATGCACAGTGGATACTGAAGACAGGCCATTTTCAGATCCAGATGTTCATTGTCAGGAGACTTGAATGGAAAATATGTCATGGGGGATTGTTTCAAAGACCTGATGCTTGTCTCTGACCTTTGGCTATGCTTCAACTAGTTCTGATAGTGCAGATTTCTATCCTCCACTAAATTTCAGTGAAAGAAACAGAACTTTTGCATATATACACGGTTGGACACAGGTTTACCATAGGAAAGCTGCTATGTGAAACATAAATTGTAATTTACAAGAAACTTAAATTACATGTAATTCACATGTAATTTAAATTATATAAGTCTCAATTATAAAGCAAACCTCTTCCTTGGAAGTAAGAGGTAAACAAACATGCAAATCAACTACTAGATCTACATTACTGTTGATGGTTTGCAACTTACCTGTTTTGTACTTACGTAACATCTTAAATGCAGGTGAAATGCAAGGCTTCTGTTCCTCAAAAAAGGACCTGCATACTGTTTGCTCATCATGCAAAAGAAAAGAAAAATCTGTCAGCTTTTGGACTAGGTCATCAACCAATTTGGACTAGCACAGCTCCTTCAAAGCAAATACCATTTATTTGTTTTGGAATAAAGATAAAAGTTCACTCCCTACTTTTACTATAAGGAACAACGAATCCTACAATATATTGATAGATCCCATGATAATTTCAGATGGGTCAAGAAGCACTTTTTAATTGCATATATAGGCGTCTGAACACACCCTTTTCCTTTTCAAACCAGGGCAGCATTTGTGCATGAAAAAAAGTGCAGTTGGTTAAGTTGGATTAATTATCTGCCTCTGTACTTGATAGTTCTGTGTTAAACTCTTGCTGCGCAAATTGCTGCACATGTGAGCGGTCACAGCCATCTCTGTTGTGCTGCCTGGACTTGCTGCATCCTGGATCCCACGGAATTCTGTGCGGAATGCCAGGACTGCTCTCACCACCAGATGTCCCCCGGGCCGTGCAGAAGCACAGCTTGGCAGGTGCGACCGTGTGGCAGGTAAGGCAGTCAGGCATCTGAACAGCTACAAACCCTGCTGCAACCCCAGGACGTGACATGCTTAAATTCCAATGGACGTGCTTCAGCTGCATATAAAAAAATATTAGTGCAAATGCACCTCACTCTCGAAATCTGGAACACCTCTTGCTCTCTTAGTGTAAGGGTTCTCTTTCTCCACCACTACTTGTTTGCAACATCCACCAATGACTGCTTGTGGACAGACAAGTGAAAAAACTAAATCAAACTCTCTGTTTTGAGGGCTGACAGGGATACTTTGATGTTGCTCAGAGTATAGAACTTTATCAGCACCATTGCCCAAGACTGGAGATGACTGAACATGTATTTTCAGAGCCATGGGAACGCACTAAAGACCTCAGAGGGTGGCAGAAAACAAAATAAGGCAGATAAGGGAAGAATCTAGGAACAGTCGAAAACAGTAAGTTTTCCTAATAGATTTTCAAATATGAAAGCTAAAAGACATCAAGGCTGTGTGTGCAGAGAGCACAGTGATGCAGAACTTACAGGGAGAAACACTTTGCTCAAACAAGCAGCCAAGTTGCCGATTCTTCTTCCCCTGGAGGCATCAGGGTGCTCTGACTACTGCAGGTGCAGAGACAAGAATGGAAATTACCTCCCTAAATGAAGAGAGCAGCTTAGTGGTGTTCTCCACCACCTCAAGCTCAGCAGTTCTTACACAGTCCAGAGGGCCTGTATACAACCTGTCCTGCTTCTCATCAAAATCTACACCTTGGCAATCATAACTCCAGCTTCTCAGGGCTGGGAATGCTCAGCTGTGGAGGTGAGCACTGGAAGGCAAGTATTGGTCCCTGCAGATGGAGTATTGCTCCATGAATAACACTTCCTACATTCTGGTCCATGCTGTCCTAATTAACTGTATGTGTGCTAAGGTAATACCTTCCATGCTGGGTAATTGACTTACTAGGTCTCTTTCATCTTGGTCTTAACCACCACACACAAAACTTACATTCTCCTACCCTACACAGTGATCTTCAGGTTCTAATCTGTCTCAATTGACAGCAAGATGACTCCTCCCTTCTTGAATCATGTGTGTGATTACAGGCTTATGGCTTTACTTTCACATTCCTTTTGTACCTTTCTTTCATATTTTGCAGGATGACACTATTGCATGTCACCCAACAATTCCACCGTGTTAGAGCTGCTAAGATTGAATGTCTCACAGACAAAGTAATTTCATTCTTTTCAGAAATAATTACAATATTGTTACTTTATAATGTGAATGTCAAAGGAGATAACATAACCACGGGAAGGTGGGAAAGATATAATTTAGCAGGCAATTAAAAATCTACTCATCCGAGCATGGACAAAACATTTGCAGTGGCTCAACAAGCAATAGCTCATTGGTTGAAACACATTTAACTGTTTCAACAGTTAAATTTAACTAGGCAAGCTGCAAATACAAAACAGAGGAGGTCAGTTTAATCTATTTTTTGGTTAGAGACTGTCTTAGATGATGACAGTGAGCAGAGAGAAAGGGTAAGATGAGAACAGTTATATATGTTGACAGAATTAGCATGTCTTTATTGTCCATCCCTTAGAAAGAGAAAGACTTTCTAAAGAAGAGTGAGGCACTCGGCTTTGGTCCATGCCACTGGGAATTGTGGATGTCATTTCCCACTTGAAATGATTCTTCCCTCTCCAAACCCTATGAGGAGCAAGATGCTCACAATAAATTGTAGCCAGGAATTACTATGGCAAGCACACCCATAGAGGCTTGTAAACACATGTTGGAAAAGCCCTAAGCAGAGCACTTACAAGACAGAATGCAACCACTCAAAAAAGATTTCACGGCTGAGGAAACGAAGCCTTTAAAATGTGCCCAGACACCATAGATAGAACAGAGAGTAATGGCTCCACAGAACCATTCTTCCACTTTCCCAAATTGTTTCTAAAAGCAGAGGCACATTGCAAACCCAGAACCCAGAAACTCTTCTCACCTGACCACGAGCCAAGGACACACAGTCCCTCAGACCGTATGCACAGTGATGGATCTCCAGGCCAAGATCATCAGAGCAGCTTTGGAAATGGGTGAACCCAAGGGAATAAAACATCAAGTGTGTTCAGCATCTTTCCAAGCATCCTCTGTCAAGTGTTCAGGCTAAAGCTTTAAATGAACACAAATGTATCTAGAGACTTCAGTGCACTGCCAACACCTAAACACAGAATGCTGGAAGCAGGGGCTGCATTTTCTGAGCTTGCTAGTTTATAGCACATCTCAAATGTTTTTTGGGGCACACGGGGCAATGTTTTTGCTACGTGAATGCCATCGCAGTTGGCAATGGTCATTCAAACTTTCTCAGTTTATCTTTGGCAAAGAGTTTTGGCAAATAGCAAAACTGTTCACATCAAGCTCTCCAGACAATTCAACGGAAGCATTTGGACCACTTCACAGGTTATTTTGGAGGCGCCTGACCCACCCTTTTCATGCTGTATGAGAACTTCTGCACACCCACTAACCAGTCACAAAAATATGAGGCAGAATAACACCCAACAAGTAAAGGAGAGGTGTATGTACTCTCTCAGAAACCCCTGAATCATTTAGGTTGGAAAAGGCCTTTAGGATTGTCAAGCCCAACCTTCATAGTTCAGATTTGGTCAACACAACAACACAAATATCAGAAAAGTAAGGTACTCCAATTAGATCCAAGAGAACTGTGCATGGGTGACCCATGGCTTTTCACTATTCATACTCAGGCTGACCTTTCTGTTCAGCTAATGCTAAACACACCTCCAGCCCTCACTCCACAGGGAGATGGTTACCGAGTTTTACAGGTTTTCCTAACATTTAAGTCACAGCCCTGAGAACTGTCAGGCAATAAATACACTTGAGTGGGGCACCAAGGACTAAAGGATAAGAAAACTCACATTCCTCTGCTTGTAGCTGTTCCTCCTGGTCACTGAGGCTTCTTCACTACCAAAGTAGAAGCTTACGCTGCACCCCTGCCTGTTTCAACACTTTTCTTTTATTCCTTTGTCTTTCAAGAGTATTTATGTTTCCATAACACCAACCACAAGCCAGATAAACAAATGCTTTTCCCACTTGTTTGAGATGCTCCATCCTTATAAAACGAGAAGCACAATGGCATAAGTTCATACAAAATTAAAAAAAAATCAATATCCTCTCACTATTAATAGCACAGTATGATAGGCTTAAGCAGGTTCTTCTAGCACCAGCTTAGCATTGGAAGCAAAAAGGACCTGACTGCTGTAAATAAGACTAAGCCATTCTTTTTTTGTCAGCCTGAAGCTTTTTGAGGCCCTCCAACAGAAGAACAATGCTTATTTTAATGTTGCTGACATCAGAAAATAACAAAACCTTTTTTATGGCCAGAGTACTGAAATAAAACTCTTAACCTGCAACCTAAACACCAAGGTAAGTCACCAGTAACATTAGCAGATCACTACAACCTGATAGGTAAGAACTTCTCTCCCCCCTGCCCAAGCTTTCAAAATACTGTATCATCACAGAAAATTTCCAACTGTACCATTATGATTCTTAAAGTCAAAATCTGTCCCAAGGGGGGAAAAAGTGGGTGCCTTTTACCACAGAGTAGATATTTGCTACCGTTTAATTAAAATTTTCATTAAATTCAAAGTGTGCTTTCTGAATGAGATGATAGCTTCGAAGAAAATTCTCAGTCTATACCTAAGCAAATGAATTGAATGTAACTGAGGAAACAGCTTTTTTCAAAAAAACTATTCATTTTCTTAAAGTGTTTTACCATTTTGCCATGACAAATCAGATAACAGTTTTTTATAAATAATATTACTTGTAGTTAAAATAATTTTCACTCCCCTCAAAAAAACCTTTCTTTTTTTCAGACAAAAATATTTTATTGACTCTCTTTGCTTCCCAGAGTTAAAGACAATTTTAACCAATGTAATTTTCTTGTAAAAAGTATGTTTCCATTCAATTTTCAGCTGGAAAAAAGCCCTCAACAAAGCAACCCTGCTCAACACTAGTAATTCATGCATCTAGAACACCTTTTCATCTGGGCTCCTGAAAGCATTCTACAAATAACTGAATGAACTGCAGTGAGGCAAAAGAATGGCTTCTATTTTACATGAGAGGAAACACTAAAACAAGGGCCCACCTTTCAGAACCAAATATAAACACTCCTATTGCAACACAGGACCAGCTCAATGGTCTCCCAAGCCCATGAGCCTTTTGTTTCCTTGGTAGGGGAGACACTATGGTCATGGAATGTGGGTTTCCTAGGCTGAAGCCAATCCTTCACACTCCAGATATGCTGATCCCTGTAATTTCCCTGGGCTGTCTGTGCCTTTCCCTGGGTAACAGGGTCAGCCAAGAGTAGATGCCAAGGGTACATGCCTAGAGAATATCTGAGAGCAGGTCATGCACTCTAATGGCCATAAAGTAAAACACAAGAAGTTCCACCTCAACACAAGGTAAAACTTCTTTCCACTGAGGGCAGCAGAGCACCAGAACATCTGCCCAGGGAGGTCATGGAGCCTCCCTCTCTGGAGACATTCCAATCCCACCTGCATGCATTCCTGTGTCACCTGCTCCACCTGGCAGTGGGTTGGACTGGATGATCTCCAGAGGGCCCTTTCAGCCCTAATAATTCTGTGATCCTGTAAATACTCTCCCAGTGTCTGACAAAACTCTCTGAGGCCTGCCTGAGTGAGAACTGGTATCTAATTGCTTTGCACTTCTATCACTTCTACCCGAGGCAGTGAATTCCACAGCTTAATTATACACTGTGCAACTTAAGTAGCTTTTTCTGTTGTTGTTTGCTCAGGGTTCTTTACTTACCAGTTTCACTTGAAATAGCTATATTAAGAAAAAAATTATTGCATGTGCATCAGCTGTACAATTCAAGCTGATTGTACAGACCTTGGTGACAGGCAGTGTTATTTCTTCCACTTGTCTTGAGCCAAAAGTCTTGATATACTGAGTCAGTCAGCCTCCGTGCCAAAGAAAGCCCATAACTTTTATAAATTTTCTTGTTCTTTCCTTTCACAGTAAACATCTAGTAGATGCACCAGTGTGAGACCTCTGGATGAGCAATAAAGCCCACACTAGAAAAAAGATGAAAAATAAAATTAAAAATCAGCACTGTTTAAAGGTATCAGAAACACATCTCGTTAATAACTTGAAATGCCTAGTCACATTCTTTCAGTTCATGCTGGAAACATATCCCCAGGGGTCTTACCAAGCTTGACCTTCTTAATCATTGCTTTTCCTTACAGCACTGATGCTCTAATTTCATAAACATCCATACAGACCAGCTACACACCCAGAAATGCAGCATGTCACCTCTTAGGTCAGCAACAATAGGGTTGTACTAGTGTTAGAACCATATTCCCAGTTAATTTCTGAGAGCAGTCTGGATTGCCTCCTCTTGCTATAGTAATAGCACACTGCATAGCATTCCCAAGAGTTACTCCACTTTGTCCTGATTCCTTGTGTTCTTGCCTGAGCTCGTTCTGAAGCTCATTAACCTTGTGCTCATTCCATTTGTATTTGAGGACAAGAACACAAACACAGCAATGCACAATTTGGGAACTCAATTTCTGTGTCTGTATACAGTGGATATTCTCAAGAGAAATACTTGGGGTCGTTTTTTGAAAATTCACTGCTTTTCTGAAATATTAGCACTTGATTTTTTTGGACTTTGGTAAACTCTTTAGCATTTGGCATCTGTATATTCTCACTTAATAGATATTAGCCTTGAAACTATGGGTTTTAACAGCCTTTGTGCTTCAGCTTCTTCTAAACTCAATTATGATCCAGTACATGCCAAACTTAATCAAATAAAACTTCAGTCTGATATAAGCAAGATATTTAGGTAAGGATAATGGAAGGAAAAAACACTCAATACATTTGATTTTTAAGGAACTGTTCCTTTGGCAAGACAGTTCCAAACCAAAGCCAGCATCTAAACCAAATTCAGGACATCTGAATTACACTTTGGAGAGAGAGATTCAGAGAAACCCAACCTGATCCTGAACTTTTTAATCCATAATGTCCAGTATAAATACAAAGCACATGTATACTAGTCACAGGAGAAAACACACAAATTATTGGAACACAAGTATTTGAAACTGTGCAACATTGCTTCCAAATTCAGACTGAAGTTTGGCAGTAAGGTCACCAGCTCTCCTTTGTGCATTGTCAGACTCTGAAACATAAATTGATTTTAAAACTCTACCAACCCCTGTAGAAGAGACTCTTGCTAAAAGGGCAGTTCTGTGCTGATCCTTTTTCCCAGACTGTTGGTTCTCAGGGAGGGTCTGCCATGAGCTAAACATACCACATGAGCTACCCCTGTGAAGGAGCTCCAGTCTCAACAGCTAAAAGTCTTGGCTGGTGGGAGTGTGACTGCCAGAGTAGCACCTGAATTCTCAGACAGGAAAGTTAAATGTTTCCTTAACATTCACCTGCTATACTGAATTAAAGGGGACTAAAAATATACTGGATATCTGGATTGAAGCCAAAGAACATGCCCTGGCTAATACAAAGGCAGCTGCTCAGGGAGATGAGTCTTGCTCCCATGCTCTGCTCTTTCCTTTTGCTCAACTTGAAAATTTCAAGTAAAGCACACTCAGCCTCTCTGTCTCCTGCTGTTTTAGGCTTTCACGAGCTAGAAATCAAGCACAAATCACATCCGTTCCTGGACAACAGCTAATTTTGGGAAGTCAGGACCAGGCTTTGGTGCATGACGGGTGACAGGTAAGTAAAGATAGCTAAGTTTTCACATAAACAACATTTGAACTGCAGAAGTCACTTGTGTGACAAAGCAGTTCCCATGAAACTGTACTCTCTTCAATATAAAACTCATTTCTTAATCTTGGATTTTTCTGACATTCTGCTACAACAGTAGAACCATATAAGTTCATATCTCAGTGCAATCTTCTTGTTAAGTGCCTCAAAGGTATACTCAAACTCCACTGAAAGACAACTCAAAAATACTTCCATATAATTCCTAATCATCCCAGGGCTATAAATGGATATTATTTTCAAAAACAGAACACATGCCAAAAAGCTCTGGATCAAAGTATCTTTCAGTGTTCTTACTTCAAATTTGGGGGGAAAAACAAAGAAAAAGCCCAGCCAAAAAAAAACCAAATCAAATAAACAAAAAAAAAATCCACAAGATTAGCTAATACAGGCTTGATATTCAACTGTCTGATAATGGTCTTCATTTAAAGTGGAGAAAATCTGACCAAACCAAAGGTGACTCCTGATTGCAATTACTACTACTAGAACAGCTTGTATTTATCATAGAAAAATGTGCCAGAGGGCTTGATAAAATTTCAGCCAAAGACAACAAAGTTTCTTGCTTTTAGGGTCATTTCATAAGAATTACACAGCACTGGCCCTATCAGCTTTCAAGGTCAGCTAGGCCATCTCAACCACTTTGACAGCGTGCTTCAGCAACTTTGAATAAGCTTTTTTTCATGGAATCAAAGAATCACAGAATAGTTTGGGTTGGAAGGGACCTCTGAAGGTCATCTGGTTGTCTACTCCAACTCCCCTGCAATAAGCAGGAACATCTTTGATGAGATGAGGTTGCTCAGCACCCCATCCAACCTGAATGTTTCCAGGGATGCTGCATCCACCATCTGGGCAACGTGTTCCAGCATTTCACCACCCTCATCATAAAGAATATCTTCCTTATATATTGTCAGATTCATCCCCATTTTATTCTACTTGTGAACTGTAGGTAAAGCCCACTTGCAGATCAGTGTGCAATAGGCTGTTGTTGCCTGGGAATATTAATGTATTTCTCTGTCAGCATTCATATTGCTATCTGTTCCTTGCTGAACAATTTCACACATTTCACAAAAGGCATCTGATTGCTTAATGGAGCAGTTTTATCAGAACAAATGCAAATTACTATTTACAACACATTTTTGATTCTCATCTAAGTGTCAAATGTTGTTTCTCTGTTGCTACTCATTGTAAGACTTCACTTAGACCTTAAAAATGAGGATTCACCTTATCAATTAAGGGTATTTGTTCTGCATAAAGCTTGCATTTACTGTCTAGCTTGTTGGAAGATGTTAGGTTTCAGCACCGCCCTTATGCTGAGCAGATTCAGAGTCCTACATAAGACAGATGTTTGGAATTCTTGAGCAACTCTGTCTTGCCTAATAATACACTGAAGAATCAAGTTGCAGATGACGGCACTGTCTGTATGATATCCTCCTATCTCCACTTTTTTTTCCAACAAAATGGAGTAAAAACACAAGAGGAAAACAAATAGCATTTATAAGAAACTTCAGCTGTGTTCCTGAAGCACATCCTAAGGTATTTGTATTTCTTTTTACAGAAAGCTCTACTTAATATAAACTACAGAGAACAGCAATTGGATTAATCAGGAATAGGTTCTCCCAGCCCAAGAACTGAGCTGGTAAGGCAACTTCTGAAAGGCACAAGGCAGCTACTTCTAATTTTTTACCAGGCAAATGACAAAATTAGATCCAGCCAACTAGTTCATGTGTGCAGTTGTGCTGAATCTGACACAGTTTACCAGAATAGTTATAAAGAAATTCTTACCAGAATTCTCATGCAGAGAAGTTTACCAGAGAGAGAACTATCAGCACAAAATCGAGGAAGGAATTGTTTATTTAAGGCATCCTGGACAGACTGCATTCAAGTCTTCTACAAAAATCAGGTTAAATCCTGAGCAACTGGTTTATCTTTTTTTGCATTATAAAACATAGTTCTCAGAACATTTGCATGTAAATATTCAGTATGGAGCTCTTCTGAGCACCCCTCCTTTGGAAGCCTGTGAGATCTTAAAACACAAAGATCTGTTTTCATGGTGCATGTAACAGGAATTCGTTCAGCGCAACTTGTGTGTCATAATAAAACACATTTTTAGTGTGGTGTGTATTACTTTTAAGGTGTTCAGTGAAGAAAAACAATTTTTAAAAATTTTTAATATTGTCTTCAAGTCCAAAAATGAATACACCACCATATATTCTCCTTCAAATTGTTAAAAACTTGTTAAAGAATTAGCTGAGCACATTTTCACATTTATTTGGGCTAAGAGCAGCCAGTTATCAGACAGGATTTCACATCTGTGCAACATGGTTCCATACCACAATCCAATTCCGTATGGTTTGTGTGATCTAGTACACACATTTACACCTCTTCATAAAGAACATCCACGAGTTTTAAAACCATAGACAAGGCAGCATTTGCTGGTGTTGTTTAACAACTAGTTGATCATTAACTAGTTAGTTGGTAGCATCAAGTTAATCCCCACATCCACAACATCAAGCTACAAAAAATGAAACACTAACTGAATCATCCAAGCATTTATAACTGTACAGAGTTTCAGTGTAAAACTGTAAGGAATATGCTCCTTAATGTGACTGGGGTTTTTAATTCTTCAGTATTAAAGAAAATGGTGATTTTAGCTTTCAAGGTACACTATGTTGGCTATAAAGTTTGATTTCAAACAGAGTTGAATGGTTTTGGTCACTACCAGTGAAATGTGACTAGACAGGCACATGAAATTTCTTTGGTGCTCTTTTCTTTTTCTCTTCTCTAAGCACAGCATTGGTGACAGCTTTTCTAAATTTAGATATGTACCTGGAACTAGAACTTTGTCTTTTCAAATCA
>JAWWMO010000096.1:7088061-7104302 GCA_035047845.1 Dendrocincla fuliginosa
TTGGAAAAGACCTCTAAGATTAACAAATCCAACCCAGCACTGCCAGGTCTACCCCTAAACCATGTCCCTCAGTGCCACATCTTTTAAATCCCTCCAGGAATGGTGATTCCACCACTTCCATGGGCAGCCTGTTCCAATGCTTGATAACACTCCTGGTGGAGAAATTTTTCCTACCATCCAATCTAAATCACCTCTGGTGTAACTTGAGGTCATTTCCTCTTGTCCTGTCAACTGGTTGAAGAGACTGACCCACGCCATGCTACAACCTCCCCCTTCCAGGGACAAATAAAGTCCCTCTCTCTGTGTCTCCTTTTCTCCAGGCTAAATAATTCCAGTTCCCACTCTGGAGAGCAGCTAACTCTCCTGTAGTAGTCCAGCAGGCAAGCTGAAATAAACAATCTGAAGGGGAGGACAGACAAATGTTACAGCTCCTAAATACACTACAAAACTCAGCAGCACATAAGGGCATTGACTGTGGCTGAGTCCACCTCTCCCAGAAGGAGTGGGAGATGGATGAATTCCGGGTCCTGGCAAGATGAGTAGTTTAGCTGCTGGTTGCAACAGAATCAGGTTTGCAACCCAAACATCCACACATGATGAAGGGTTGAAACTCCAAGCTGAGAAATGTGTCAATTCTAGAATGGAAATAATTGGGGACACACAGATTTCCAGAACAGGAGATAGCAGGAGCTGGACCCTCCCCATACATTCACATCAAAGCCAAGGAAAGAGGAACAATTTGAAAATTTTTTCCATTGTACAGAGGGACATCTGTAAGACAGGCAGTTATAAGAGGTTTTAGAACTTTCCAAGGAAACTAAAGCTGGATTTTCTAGAAGAAAAGAGGTACAATTAAATCTAATCCCCCAGTCGAAATGCTGCAATATAACTACCCAAGACTAATTGTGAGCCTTTTGTTTCCAGGAACATACTCCATCCTGACAGCTAGGTCTGGAGATGCTGGCATGGCTTTACATGTCCACTGATGATTGCTGTACTTGTCTCTGAAGACCTGCATGACAGCTGCCATTCACAGACATTAACTGAACAGATTTGCAGTGCAGTGTGTCTCCCTGACTCCTCCCAACAGCATGTGAATGAACAATGAAACACAGTGGTCCAGTTAATGAGAGAGGTTGCAGAGTGTGGTGAGATGACCCTGCCCGTTTGTTTGCTCAATTTCTCCTCTTCTTCTTAAGCAAGAAGGGGACACCACTTCTGACTTTTGGATGAAAAGTACCAGAACAAAGGCTGAGAAGCAGCCAAGGAGGAGACGTTGTGTGTGCTGACAGCACATGCAAAATCATCACCACTGGTGGGTTGTTTTTTGGGTTTTTTTAGGAGACAGTTCTGCAACACAGAGAACTGCCCTTTCACTGTACGTGCCACAGAGACCAAGGTTCAAACCTTAGAGCTACCTGAAAACAGTAACACTTTCCAGCAGCTGTCTGAATTGCCATGCTGGACAGGAGTTGCACCTCTGGGATGCAGAACGTCCAACAAAGGTGTCCAAGTAGAGGTATTTCTGTTCTCCTCTGCATGGCAGGGGTGTCACCAAGACATCTCCGTGCTTTGATGTAATCCGTATTCCTGGATTTAGGAGTTAGCTAGCATCAATGGAAAGGGATAAACTGCATCCTGGGGTACACAAGCTCCCCTGCTTTGAGATACATAATAATATCTGTTGCTAAACTAATCCTTCATACTGGCATCTGCCCAGATGCCAAGAGGGATGAAGAAACAACAGCAACTACATGAGCATTTCTCTGTGCCATGTGCTGTGGGAAGCTTGTTTCCCTCAGAGCCTTATTTCTCTGTACAGCTGTGGCTTGGTGAGGTCCCCTTGCACCTCATCAGTGCTCAGTCTAGACCCTTGTCTCCTGACCAGGAAAACATTCAAAATGGAAAGAGGCAAAATAGATAGGAAAGGAACTTGCACATGTTGGTGATAAAAGTCAGGCCCCTTCTTCTCTTGTCACTTCAGTACAGGCCTGTTTTGTATTTCACAATTGAAGGGTTAGGACCTGGTGTAGATCATCTGGCATCTTACGATGTCCCAGCAAAAGTGAACATTTCCACAGATCACAGACACAGAGACAACAGCAGCATCTGTTTGCTTCACCGAGTGTTCCCAGGAATGAACTTTTATATATATTCCCCAGAGCTCGGCAGCCAGAACAAAAACATTTCCTCAGAGCTGCTATTAGCTTTTTTTCCATGCTTCTGTCTCCCAAAAAAGCAGCAGAGCTATTTAGCTGCCATCCATTCCCCAGGCACACAAACTCGACCCACATGAGGTACAGAAAATACATGTACAATATGAACAGCACGAAGAGGAAACCTTCTCCTGAGCAGCGGGTGTGTTTCTCACCATAAATCTTCAACATACAAATATATCAGCAGCTTCTCCCCAGCCGACAGCAGGTTGAGCTGAGGAGCAAAAACCACACCAAGGAAACACATTCAGATGTCAGGGGCCAGGTCGCTGTTTAGAGGGAGGGATGCATCTCTGTGTGTGTGTGTGAGGAGATTGTGCTGCTCTAGCATTAGATGTTGACTTAAATATGGACTGTTTTTCTCAGAAAGGTGCAACAAACCAGGGGCTCTTCCCTTTTTCCCCTTTCCAGCCCTGCCCCCAAGCCCCTCACAGGCTGATTCCGTCTCTCTGCGCAGCTGAACAACTGTTTGGAGACACAGGACAGCTCAGCTCTGAGGCCCTGCGTTATTTATGAGTTTGGAAATCAGAGCCCTTCGGTTCACTGCCAGTAAATGGCAGTGATCGGAGGGAGGGCGGGGGGTAGGCTGGTGTGCAGCTCTTCATTCTCTATTCCCTGTGAAAAGGGAATCACTCCAGCTAACTGGCCCATGGAGATAAGGATTTCAGACAATCTGCATTAGCCTGATAAGCCAGGTTTGCGTTTCATAAAGATTGTTTGTTAAGAGCCTTAGTAAAATAAAATACAGTCGGGAGGCTTATCAGCAAAACTCATTTCCACTCACATCCCTTTGCCCGACACCACTGACATTTCCCAATCTCCCCTCCCCCCCCGCCCCCCCTCCGCCCCTATATATTAAAGTCCCTGCTCATATCCCAGGTCTCCGGGATGGAACATGGACCAGGGACAAGAAACAGTGGGGGAGGGCTGGGGAGGACAAGGAAGAATGGCTTGAAACCTCCCAGCTGGAACTGGTCACTGCTGGAGCCTTGTCCTGATCCACAGGAGTGTGGGAGGGCAGCAATTCCCACCTGGTTGGTGGCTTGGATTTGACCCTTCTGATGTTAACCAGCAGCTGGGCTGGTACGAGCCCTTGGTACCAACTAAGAGTCAGATCAGGAAGGAGGAGCTTTTACCTGTTTCCCTCTACTTTATGTTTTCCTCTCTCCCCAGTAAAAAAAATCAAGGTCCCCTAACATGAGTGGCTCCCAAAACCCTGGCATCTCTTTTGCCTCTTCAAACTGGCCTTAATCAGGCATTCTGCTGCAAAACAGCCTCGATGAGTAATAGAAAACTATTGGAACACCCTCTGGTGCTCCCCCTTTCCCTACCTTTTTTTCTCAGCACCTGGGCCACCCTGTTTGGATATTGCTGCCTTTCCAGGATGTAGATGCCCCTTTCTGCACAGACCCTGGGCAATATTCAGGTATCACACAGTCATTCTGATCAAGTTCCTCTCCAGCCCATCCGGGATGAGGGGTCCCAGGGAAAGGCAGCCACACAAAAGCAAGCTACTGACAAGACAAGGTCTTCCATGTTTTGACAGTCAGCATAATTACAAAGTTATTTAGTGTGTATAACCTGTTGTTAACAGCTGCACACACTTTTATTAGGGTTTCTTGGTAGAAGGACTTTAGCAGGGCAGAAGGCACTTTGGTGGGGTTTTGCATTTCTACCTTACTGCTTGATAATGTCATGGACTAATGCAACAATTAGTACTACAAGTAAGGGCAACTCCGTCTCATTCACACCTTTTAAGGACCCCAGCCCTCTGCATGAGCACCAGTGACCATGCTCAAAAGTTGCATTAGCCCCATTTCAAACAGGTTCCTCCTTTTCAGGTGCATTTGTAGGTGAAATCTGGGCTCGTGTGGCCCCAGTGATAAAGCCTTTTATCACTTCAGTGCTGAAACCCCTTGTTTCAAGTGAAATGGGAAATGTGGCAGTCTGGTCACTACTCTGGCCAAAATCCAAAGTTTCCACCTCTGAGTTTCAGCCCAGCTTCATGTCAGCCTGTCAGGCGAGGTATTAGTAAGGACTGGTTGACACTCAGAGAGGTTCAGAAGTGATACTGGGACAGACTGGAAGATTTAGTGGTCAAAGCAGGAACAAGTAATGATATTTTTTGGGCCCTTCCTTTGCTCGCTCACAGCAGATATTGTGGACCATTACTTACAGGTCAGAACAACTCTACTGTACTATAGCGAAAGGCAGGTCTGAGGAGGGCTGAGGGGCAGCAGATTAATTGGCTGACTTCATTAGCTGCCTACAATAAAATTGCTGTAAAATACCAGTAAATGAAGGGACCTCAATGGTCTCAGCGCATTGACCTCAGCAACACTCTGATCTCTGCACGAAGGAACAAGTCCTTTTCCTGATCAAGGAATGAATGCATTACAGAGGCATCATTAACGGGGGGAAGTTGCTGCAGCAAGCAGCCAGGTGCTAAAGGCATCCATCAGCAGTGCAGGGAAGTCACCATGGATGGGTACAGGCAGCCTTTGATGGAGATGGGCCCCCAGCTCCTTCACTGGCAGTGTCCCTGTGTTTCCAGGTGTGTTACATGTATTTATTAGGCACACAGAGCAATGCAGCACCCAAGAACAGCCTGCCAGCATCCTTTTCCCTGTCTGTGACAGGATTATGGGTCACAGAAATGCTTTTCTTTCAAAGCACAGGGTGGGGGGCCTCATCCTTTGGCTGTAGAGAAGTGGAGGCTGCACTTTGCTGCTGCAGAGGAAGTCAGATCCTGGGGCTGAGAAGGCATGCTCCAAGAAAAAGATGCCTTTTTTTCCAAATAATGCACAAGAACCCACTGCATCCCCTTTACCTGGCAGGAGGGAGGGGTACAATCTGTGCTGGAATAACACTTCTGGACCAGAATGTGTGTTCAGATTGCAGGTGTGTGCCTGGTTTAGTCCCCCCCACTAAGGGTTGTCTGAACTGGAATAACACTGTGTCACAGCAGTCACAGCGGCTGTGCTTGGGAACACCATTGATTATTTCAAGCAAAATCCTTTCATTCCTAGGCAAGACCTCAGGAATTCCGTGTGTTTCCTCGACTGTGGCTGGAAAGGGACATGTTAAAAACTAAGTTTGCAAGGCATCAGTGTTCACAGATAAATGTAATGGTTTAACCCCAGCTGGCAGCCAAGCACCATGCTAGCACTGGGATGGTGTCCTGTGAAAGGTGGGAGTTCAGATTTTTGCCTGTCTGTAGCCCAGCGAAAGTCGAGCCCCTGGTGTCCCAGAGTCCATCGGTGTCTTGTAGTGAGACCATTCACAAAAAGCTTCACAAGGTCGGGGGCCACCTTGACCACCCTTGTTGGGGGGACTCAAGAGAGCCAAGACCCCTCACCACTTTCTGGCAGGGTGTTTTCTGCTGGTGGCAACTGCAAGGATTAATTTTATTCTCTTTAACAGTTCACAGAACACGGAATAACATCTTTATTAATACAAATTGTGACAGATTAATAACGTTTGGAGGTTGTTGGTGATAAGTGTCTACTGCAAAAATATGTTTTAAAGCAATCCACTGATACACATATTAAGGAAAGAGAAGCTCTGATACGAAGCAATATACTAATGCGGTAAGCAAAAGCACAAACTCTAGTCTTAAAAGCAGTGTTGAGTACAATTCTCACCCACGGCATCCCTGTGAGGGGGCAGAAGATGCACTTAGTCCAGGGATCAGTTTCAGTGGAGGTCTTCTCCCACTTTATCACTATCTTCAACTTACCTTTATACTGTTTTCTTTATGTTTGGGAGGAGTTTGAGTGGCTGTAAAACTCATTGGATTGAGAGAACGGTTTAATAAATATTAATTAACTCCCCCCAGTTTATATACAGAGCATGATATTCCCTGAAACACTTGGATTGTTCAGCCCACCTGCCTGGGCAATTGTCCCTGATGTCTTCCTATGCACCTGCCTACTGGCATAGCCTGCGAAACAGAAAAGTCCTTGATTTAGTGTAAGTATTTCTCATACTGAATCAAACAGCACTGCACCAGCTACTGAGAAGAAAACTAACTCTGTACTCCAGCTGAAACCAGGGCAATAAATAAAACGTTTGTTCAGGGAATAAGGCACCACATATCTGGTCAGCCATGGAGGGCCCCTCCCTCACGACATAAATGTATCTTGGCTTCCCAAAATAAAAAAAATTAATTAAAAACTAACCCCAAAACAGAACCCAACAGCCTGGCCTGGCTCCTGTCTTCACCGGCTGTCACCTGTTTAATCTTCTCTTCCTTTCTGTGTTTGTTCAGAAATCCCTCTTTCAGTGCAGCTGGAAAGGTTGTTACCAACAGGCAACCAAGCCTGAATGCTGAAAATGTGAGATGATTACAAGCACCCAAAGACTAAACACACAGATTTTTCAACAGAAAATGCTCCTGCTGCCCCACAGGCTTATGAGATACTGCTCTGGACAGTGGCAGTGATAAACAAGGGCTGGTGGCAGCTCAAGGAGAAAGGCCACACAGTTCAACAGCAGTTCCTTGTGGAAGCTGCTTTACTCAAGAGTTTTGACTTTTCTGACAGCAAGTGGCTGGGTAAAAGGCGCTGTAATTATTTGCTTTATGTCAAGAAGAGCCACTTGGCTTATTGTGAAGTGGAAAGAACTGAACGGCTGAGCTGGGAAAAGCAGAGACTGAAGCAACATGACTGTTCAAGGGGCATAATTTTGGCTCTCCAAGTTACAAGTCCACGTTCAAGGCCTAAACCAAAATCACATCAAAGTCATCACAAAACTTCATTGAACTGATTTTGGAAGAGAAGGAAAACCCATGGGATATGCCCTGCCAGGTGGGATCTGCTGATGGAATTTCAAGTTTGAACATGAGACCAAGGTGGGAGGAGTAGCCAAGATACCTCACTAGGCTGGGGAAAAGAGCTGATGGGGACCTCACGAAGTCCAGCAAGGAGTCTGTGGCAGGATGGAGTAGGAACATCCCAAAGGGATGGAATGTGACCCTGAGTCCCTTGCTGCTTATACTGGAGTACCAAGTGTCACCCAGCCAGCTCACGCCCAGGCTCCAGGATCAGTATTACTTAACATCTTTGTCAGGGACATGGACAGTGAGATTGAATGCATCCCCAGCTAGTTTGAAGGTAACACCAGCTAAATGCTGTGTTTGATACTCCTGAGGGGAGGGATGCCATCAGAACAACCCTGACAGGCTTGAGAAGCCCATGCCAGCTTCACGAGGTTCAACAAGGTAGCTTGTACCAGGTGCCTCCTGCACCCGGGTCAAAACAATCCCAAACATTACCAAACATTTTTCAGGTAATGACAAGAAGACATGCAATCATGTAGTTTATTCCATTTACCAACCAAACACATTCCTGAAGGCCTTCAGGTGTAGAAATAATACAACCCTTCCCCAAACTATTCCTGTCCTTAAATACCACAAACATTCCCTACAGCCCACTCTGATCTTCGTTGATGAAATTTAACTTCTTGCATTATGAACCAATCAAATGGGATATTATACTTGCCACACCCTTCTCAGCATCAGCAACCCCCATTCTTTCAACATTTCCTTAGGTGGTTTCATACACTCCCCAACCCAAAGTGAGACCAGGGCTGATCCTACACTAAAATACACAGAACAGTTTGGGTTGGAAGAGATCTTTGGAAGACATTCTAGTCCAGCCCCCCTGCAATGAGCAGGGGCATCTCCAACCAAACCATAACTTTTCATAACCCATTTCACTCTTCCTTGCAGGTGCTAGCACCTCTTCCTACATCCCACTGGGTTTCCCTTGGTCCCAACATCATTCTGTGCGTTCAGCATGTTACCAACCACAGCTTTAATTGCTTTCTGTGTCAGAACTGATCCCAGTACAGGTGCACATCACTGCACTGTCAGACATGCCCTTGCAGACCAAAATACAGGTATGCTGGTACCCATTAGCATTCAAGCTAATTACTCCAACGACAAAAGGAGGTATTCAAAGGTTTTAGGGCCAGAAGAGGAGTGCTATGTATACACAGTCCTACCTGCAAAGCACCAGGCATGCTATTTCACCTAGTATGTTCCAGGCAGAATATCTGACTTCTCTTTCAAGCTGTAGGAAAGATTTATCTCAGGACAACAGGCCCAACCACAACAGTGTTAGTTTCTCTCCTTTAAGGACAAAATTTTCATTGTCTTTTTTTTTTCAAGGGCAAAGCTCTCATCCACCTCTCTGAATTAGAGCAGTGACCTGGGTTTAGTAAGACTCATCCAGCTCATAACTCATGTGCTCTGCTGCAGCCCAAATCAATGCAACATTTATGCATAAAACTGGCCTCAGTAGAGAACTCACCATTAGGAAATCTAATGCTATTAAGCAAGATTATCTGCTGATGTAAATGGGCTGCTGGTGCCATTTTACCAAAAGAGCCGATGTAGATCATTGAACAGAAGTGCCAGACAGGCTTTGATGTGCTTGCACGTGGTTTCTCAAGTTCCTGTGTTCTGTTCTGCAGCTCACAGTATGACAGGAACACATGAAGAGAGAGAAAACAAGCCTAAGATCCTTGTGGGTCCCTTCCAACTCAGAATATTCTGTGAAATCTGTAAAGAGTGAGGTAGCTGCCCCTGAACTTCTTGAACTCAAGAGAATTCCAACAATGAGTAATACCGGACAGAACCAACTTCTTGAAAGTCACTGTGGCAAGCCAGTCCTTGGAAGGGAGGCATCTGTATTTTCACACAAATGTTACTCATTTAACATCTCATTCATCTGTGCAAAACACACAATTCCAACTGACAGTGCAAAGCAGAGACTGGTTTTCTCTTGGACTGACAGGCTCTAGACTTATGAGGGTAGAGAATTTTAAAGGAGCAAAGGATGAAAGAAACCATCATCTCCCAGACTCTGTTTCAAGAGAAAGGGCAAAATGAGATCAGCTGTTTCTTTTTCATTTGGACAGCAGAGAAAGCCTCAACCACAAAGCAGTGGCAATTCACTATCACTCCCTGTATCAGCTCTGGTACAGAATATGATTGTAGAAATAGGAGCTTTCTTAAACTCATATACAAATGATCATTCCAATTTCCATTTTGTAAAAGCAAAAAGTTATGGAAAACTACTACAGAATCATGGGAAATAGGAACTCCCCCCCGCTGGAAGATAGGATTAACTACAGCCCGTGCTTAACTACAGTCAGTTTTGCTGATAATTGTCTGATGTGTACTCAGAGACACCCAAAGTCAAAGGTTTTACACATTTCCACAAGCAAAATTTCCAAAGTTAAAAAAGTTTCTATGCAGGTGGATCAATTTGCATTCTTCCCATTTACTTTTATTTCCTACCAACCATGGAAAGGGAGCACATACACCCCTTCCTTGTTGCAACCATTCTTTATGGCTTTTGAAAACAGCCTTCTAGGGTCCCTTTCTTCAGGCAATGCTATTTCTTCAGACTTTCAGTTGGTTATTCTGGATCTTAGAACCTTTTCCTCTTTAACAGCTACACACACCTAACATGCCTTGTAAGCTGCAGGAAAGTCAAGGGACTTTGTGTTGTTGTTAAAGACCACTAAGAGAATTTAGGAATTACCCTCCTCTGCAGAGCACTTTTGAAATTAAGGTAGTTAGTAACTTAAGAATGTAACAGAGAATTAAGAATCCATTTCAGGAGAGGCGATTCGGGAGAATCCAAAAGGAAACATGCCTAGATCTGACTGCTTCTATGGGAATGGTAAGGCTTCAGCCCCAAACTTTGGAACAGCAGCAGTTCCATGATGTTTACACCACCCCTTGGGACTCAATCTGTGTCCAAGCAGGAGATCTCTGGTCAAGGTACTGCACAAAGCATGACAGGAAACGTGCAGAAGTGCAATCTGTGCAGCTGAAGGATCCCTTCTCCTACATATGGGCATCTGCCTTATTCCAAGTATTCTTGTTGAGTCCAAGTACCTTTATTAAAAAAATAAAAGCTCAAGACAGACAGTCAATAAGCAGTGTAAGAAAACAGTTCAAAATTTTTCTCTGTGCATTATGTCACGGTAACTGCAGTGAAGTGTGTTAAATGCTGCCCAAGAAGACAAAACAAAGGATGAAACAGCATCTTGAGTTGCAAATTAAACTCTTCTTCTTTTAATCAGTGTTAAATACACACTTGTATCTTCTGAAGAGGAAATATTTTAACCTGAAGAAACCTTACAGGTATCAACCATTCAAGACATCCTCCCTTTCAGGGACATGCACTTATTTTTTTCCATTAGTCTTTTCATCTAAAAATACGAAGTCAAAAATTTGACAGGATTATAATTTTCTGACAGCATCTCTTCTTTCATTCTTAAACATCTATCGTGTTTGAAAAACTTACAGGCTTTTTGCATGTTAATTAAACAAAGAAATTGACGACAACAGAGTTATGAATGTGAAAACTGTGAGAACACTGACTTTTTTCACTTTAAGGAAAAAATACAAAAAAATTCTACCTGAGAAATCATCCCTTATGTGATGTAATGTTTACGTTACTGAGTTAGCAGGATTTTACATCGCCCTGGCGTTAATTAAGCAAAGTTAAAGTTACCATACCAACTGAACAGCCAGTATGACAGGTTGCTGCCAGAAGCTGAATGATTCACTCTGGACTCTCCAGTGGCAGGAGAAACTGAAACTCAGTGGATTGGCAGGAAAAAGCATGCAGCACACTCCAGGACAACAGCAGGGAAGCCTCAGAGTGCACCTGGAACGATGCAGCAGTAAAACTGTCACATGGCCTGGCTGTGCCACCTCTCCAGAACTGGACATATATAGAACACAGCTGGAAACTGCAGATGCAGGTTTGTCACAAGTAAACATGAGCTCCACCCAGTACCTTGGCACTGGTTCACCAGTACTCCTAGGTCTGTACCATGTGCTATAGTTGTAACTCACAAGCAGCTCTACTGCCCTTGTCGTCCCCTGCACAGCAGAGCCGGAAGAAACTTGGCCACACAGTCCTTTGAAAGTGGGGATCCCCTCCAAGTTACTGAAAAAAGCCCACTTCATGAAGACCAAAAGCACAATCAGAACCAGGAGAGAGCTGTCAGGCTTCCACTTTCTTCCCATCCAAAGCCTCATGTTACACGGACACTTCACTTCCAGTTATGCTGCTGCAAATTTGATGAAGCAGTTGGTATTTGTACACTCTCTTGCTGGCGCTGAGAGGGAAGATCTGCAGTTCTCAAGAGTTCTTTGTTCTGTGAGCCCAAGTGAAACAGAAGACTGTGAACAACCCCCATTTCTATCTACTTCCAAGAAAGTGGGGATAGCTGCAATGTTCTGAAACCCAGCCAAAACTTTCACAGGGCAAACAACAGGAACTGGGACCTCAAAACTGTAATTTTATATTCTTTTCATGGGAAAGACATCCCAGCTGCATGCACCTTCACATTCTTAAATAAGAAAAAAAGCAGATTGGAAGACATCCAACGTGGACAGTTTGTCCTTTCATTCATTTCGTATTACACCATTACCTCCTACATGTAAAACAGCTTGGCCACACAGGTTCTGTGCAATAGAAACACTCCACTCCCAAGAGCAACCTTTTGCACATTGTCGGGATGTATCAGTCTCAAATCAAGCTCACTTGAGGTACTTGTAACTCTAGTGTTTAGAATTTGAATATTCACAGGAGGATCTCCTTGGAGAAAAGAGGAACTTATCTGAGATTTTTCCATCTTAACCCTCTCTGAAGCTTGAGGAGTTTGAAGGTTTCGATGATCCCAGGAAAGTCTAAGCCATCTGGCCACTGTCTGCACTGGAACAGTCAACTGCCCATAAGGTTACTGCAACAATTCTTCTCTATTCCCTTTGTGCAGCTTTTCTTTCAGCTTCCCTTCTCTTCAGCTGCCTTTAATCTTCTCCTCTAACCACCTGGAAAACACAGGGTGAAGGTGAAAAAATACCTGTTAAGCAAAAAGAAGCTGAATATCTCCTTCAGAAACACATGAGAAGTGACGAAAGGAAGGGATGTTGATGCCTTTGGGCAATGGGGAATCACCAATGGACAATTCTGAGGGCAACAGGCACGCTCTGTTGGCAGTCAGGGGTCAGTAGATTTGAATGACATCGTCCCACTCGTTGACAGGCCAGACACCATTGTCCTGCACATTGGATGGTGAGCTCTTCCAGTCCCATCTCTTCACAGGAACCTTCCAGTCTGGGCCGTAGTTGGCTTCAACATACTGAAGGGTTTCACAGGGCACGTGCACCTTGAGTTCTACAAATTCAGTCCAGCAGAGAGTAAACTTTGGAAAGAGATACCTGTATCATAACAAAGGGGCATGGTCACTGTCAGAACACTGACATAAACTTCTTAGTAAGTAAGCTCAAGGAGAAAGCAAGCAGCTGGAGCAAGTGGCCATGTTACATTTATACTAATTTTTTTACTTATTTCATAACTGCTTATCCATGAAATATTACTTCCATCCTGAACAAAGGTGTTACCAACAGTAACTCGTGAAGATTTGCCTCATACGCTTAGGAAGGACCATTCCTATTCTTTTGCTTCCTATTCCCGTCTCATTCTGCCCCCTATGGGAAATCACTTGGTCCCTACCTCTACTTTGCCACTTACAAATGGGATTTAACAGTTCCCCCTTTAGAAACATGTCAAGAGGATAAGACATGCTTACAGCAGTGGAAGTTCACAGGTAAACTGAAGAGTTTAATCAGGATGACATCCTATAGGAGCACAGTGTCAGAGTCAATGTGTTAAGTAAATGCCAAAATCTATGTACTATTTCTGCAGAGGATAACTCCCATTTCTGAAGTTCTGAAGAATTCCACAGGCAAAAAAAAGGTGATCTTAAAATTCCTTTTCACAGATTAGAATGAAACCATAAGTACTTAGTCCTATTGAAAAAAGTTAAAAGATTTGTGCATTTCCATGAACTAGAACCACACTCTTCATGTTCTTGTAAGCATAAAGTTAATTTTATTTCTAAGCTCTGAGCAAACAGTATTAGAAAATAAGACAATTTTGCTTTATGCCTTGAATGAAGGAAAAGAACAAAGTGATCATACATTTTTTGAAAATATATCCATAAACTACTGATTAAACAAAAAAACAAAATAATGCCAGCTACCATGGGGAAAACAATGTAAACAAAATTTATTACTGGATTTGTGAACATCACATATCTATTTAATATGAAGCTTTTATATAGGCATGTCACATAAAGACAGACTCAGTGAGCTGGGGGTCGTTCAGCCTGGAGAAGAGAAGGTTATGGGCAGACCTTACAGCAGCCCTACAGAACCTAAAGGGGGCTTAGAGAGCCAGAGAGGGACTTTTGACAAGGACACGTAAGGACGGGACAAGGGGAAATGGCTTTGAACTGAAAGAAGCAGGTTTAGATCAGGTATTGGGAAGGAATTCTTCCCTGTGAGGGTGGGCAGGCCCTGGCACAGGTTGCCCAGAGAAGCTGAGGCTGCCCCATCCCTGGAAGTGTCCAAGGCCAGGCTGGACAGGGCTTGGAGCAACCTGGGATAGCGGAAGGTGTCCCTGCCCATGGCAGAGGGTGGGAATGAAGTATCTTCAAGGTCCCTTTCAAGCCAAACTGTTCTGTGATTCCATTTAGCTGTTTCTAACCCAGAAAATCATCCATTTGTCAGAATTCAGTGGACATGTATACAAAAAAAAAGCTACCAGCAAACCACTGAAATAACATACCACCCAGAGACAGAAGTCTGAATAATAATTCTAAGGACAACATACAGGTAATTTAAATAAACTAATCTGCAAATTAAAAAGTCATTTGGAAATTTCATTCCAACAATTTTTTAACTATTACTAAAAATCTAATGTTTACACTGACAAAAAAAAATGTAGCTTTCAGTGATGCTTCACACTACTGGAATCCTTGCTCATCATTTGCTCATTCCAAGTTGCTGGGACAAGGCCCTTATACATACACACTTTTCACCATTTTTTCTATTTCAGTTTTATCAATCTTTGGACATGGAAGCACTAAAAGTATTATAGACTTACACAAAGTCATCTTAGTTAAAAAGCTACAGAATTAACAAATTTTAAGGATTAAAGCATAAAGTACATATCTGATTCCCAGACTCACTTATTGTCTGCTGGAGAATGCAAGTGTCCAGTATTAATTCTGTAAACAAGCAGAAGGTCTCAACTGCTGCAACTGCAAGAAAAGATAAGGAGGATACACATCCCTGCTTGTGTCTGCAGTGCTGGGTAAGTATTTGTGTACATTGAAATGCAAACCATACAGACTGTGAGGTTTGGAAACCAGCTCTCCAAGGAAACAGAGACTAAAATTGACTATGAAAAAATATTTTAGAGACTAAATGAGAAAACCTTTAGCTCTCCACACTTTCATATGGCAAGATGTATAGAAAGTATGGCTGTGCAAATATTTAGCTTTCTGAAGAAAACATCTTTTGCATTTTTAAAAACATAAATATCTTAGAAGAGAAATTCTACCCTTCCCTGTGGTGATCTAGTAGCAACTAATATCTCTTCTGATTCCACGTAATCAGCTGGAGAAACTCCTTTAACTTGTTAAAGTGGATTTAGGATTCATCATAACCAAAAATCACTTTTTGACTGACCTCCTCACTTTACGTTCCTCTAAAATTTTGACAGGGCTAAAGACTAAGCAAAATTGAGTGTCATTCAGATCCTATATGCCAAATGATCCCATCTCACAGTTACAAAAGCTGGATCTTATTTTTTTTCCTCTTTCTGAGAATGTATTTGAAGTAATACATATCTGGAATTATTTGGCTAAGGATTCTCAACAGCTGCTCTGTCAAGGCTCAGGGCCTTTATAATGGTAAGCAATCAGTTTTCTTGCTCCTTTTCTGTATGCATTACACTAAGATTAGGAAACATTAGCTCAGAATTAGAGGGTTGGCTTCCTTACAATACGACACCTAAGCAAAGTTATTCTCTAATTCCTACTGAACTAGAAAGCCATGTTTATAACTTTTAAAAAATCACTCCCCAAAAGAAATACTAGAATACAAGAAGATGAAAGAGTCTTGTGAAAGCTGGAATTCCAAAAGAGCTGTGATTTCCAAGGATACAGGATATGGAGTACAGCACAGGTTCTCACTTTCCTCCTATTCTTGAGCACTGGACCAGCCATAACCAAGGGAGTGGGGAAAGGCAATTCCCAAGAACCCGAGGCCTGATGTTACAGTGGAATTTTGAAAGAGCACAGCAACCCCATTGTCATGGGAACAACTATTGTGATACAGATGCAACAGAAACATCCTTTAGTCTATTTTAAGTATTCCTTTTGTATCTGATCATCAAAATATCTTTCAGAACAAAGATAACTAGGACAAGGACCCAGACACTACCACCAACTGGGTGACAGCATTCACTCAGTTCCTATTAGATAAATATAAGCAAATATAGTTCAGGCAAAATATGAAAGATAATGAAATCCTCCAGAAGTCAACAAGGTTTTCAATTAGTCTGCAACTGTCTCCTTCTGAGTGAAGGCAGATGATGGAAACAAACAGATTTAATTAACAAAACCTATATTCAGTTTGCTGAGTAGATTAGAAAGCTGTTGTACTTATTTGCTGATTTAATACTGAAGGGAATGAAACAAGAAACATGGGATCCTGTTCAAAATTCCATTTCCAGAACATGAACAATAAGGCCTGCAGTAGTCACATGCACTGTTGTCACAACACTACAGTCAACAGAAGTATTCCAAATCATTATGTTAACATCCCAAATTACGGAGTTTACTCTGCAAGGACAGTTGAGGTTCTTTTGCCACAGTGCTTCCTCATCAAGACAGATGCCTAAGGATTCATTTTCCACTGCAAAATTAGTTTGTGTTTTAGAGACTTCTTTGTCATCTTGGGTGTTTATGTAACTCAGAGCTTATCACAGTCAGGTAAGATCTGCTTCACACATGATATGCCAGCACTGCTTTGGATTTCAGAAGCCCAGCACTTCTCTAGTAAAGCACAGGACTGTTCTCTTTCTACTTTGCACACAAAATGCCAACAGTAAATACTGACTTGTTCAGGTTCTTTTCTATTAG
>JAWWMO010000096.1:7161356-7174512 GCA_035047845.1 Dendrocincla fuliginosa
TGGCCACTACCATATTCTGAAATTATGTCAAATAGTATTTAATAAATCACATTTTATTATTTTTTCAATTGAATAATTATAAAAATACACACAGTCCTGATGGAAAAAAAATAATTACTTAGATTCAACAGGACATACACACGGTGGGATATATGCAATTAGTATCCTTATACTACACACAACAGAAATTTCACATTTTTCTCTCCTCTGTAACCTCCTAATGCTCTTTTACAACAGAGCTGGACAATCTGGCTTGCATAGTTATTACATTATTGCACTTCCTGGATTTGCACCTGAAAATTTTCTGCAGCCTGCCACAAAATTAGTTCCTGTGATTCACCTCAACTCAAAGGACAGTGAGCAATAAATTACTTCTAGCAGAAACATGTAAGAACTAACACTGAAAAATTAAAGAATGGCTATATCTGATAAGACAGGAAGACAAAAATGTCAGCCTCCTCACCATATTTTTCCCACTATTAGGTAGTAATTTAAATTTTTTGATTGCTTTAATTCTAGCATAATCAGAGGTCCCTAGAAGGGACCATCCAGTCCAACTTCTCACAGCAAAAGCTCAGTCTAGAGATGACCCAGAACATTTTTCTGCTGAACTTTCATGACTATTTAGACACATCGACCTTCTGTTTTCTAGCCGACCACATAGAGCAATTTCCTCAATTTGTTTACCAGTTGTTAGGCAAGTGTTCACGCCCACAAACTGAACTGCAGACACTTGGCTGGGAAATCCTGAACATGCACTGAAACTCAGATGCTGTAGACCGCAGTAAAGAACATATATCCACACACAACTAAGTCACAACAGGGAAAACCACTGATGAATAACAAAAATTTCAATGAAGTGAGGAAAAAGTTAAAAATAAGTTTTAAAAAATGAAAATAATAACTTAAGCACTCAGATTCCCACCCCCTTTCCATAGTCCCTGCTTTGTATTTTCTCTTGATCCCCAGCCTGATTAAAACACTGCACTTCTCAGATTCAGTCCTGCTCTACATTCTCCCACTTGTCCATCCTCTAACTCAAAGACACAAACATCCATTTGTGTACCTGTGCACTAAATAATCCTATAATGAAAGGGGATTCAAAATTTTTCACAGGATTTTAAGTTAAGCAAGGTTGGATGTGCTTCTGTAACATCTCTAGCAAAGAATCAGTCAGGTGTGAGATGTCCTTCAGCAGCAATACTGCAAAAAATGGAACAAAACTGCAAGGATAAGGTTCAAGAAACACAGTTTGACTTTTCCTGCTGTGGGACTGCTGGTTGCTTTAAGCAACCTTTTGTCAGAGCACAAATTCAGAGGTTTTTTTTTATGTACTTTTCAGAAGAAGACCAAACACACCTTTTTTTTTTTTTTTGCAGGACAATAAAATATATATACCTGCATTTCTGCCAACACCCAAGAACGCCTGTACAGGACACTAAATACAAATTCTCAACCTGCCAAACCAGTTACAAGCAACTGAAAGTCTTTCTTTTTTTAATACTGCAAATAATTTTTTACTAAATACTTCATGCGTCTCTTGTGTAGGGTATGAATTACTCATTATTCTTTTTATATATTTTAAAGCATGCAGAATTGCTCATACTACAAATTTATCTACGACAATGCTGAATATATGGAATCATACAGGCAGTGCTTTGTTTCAAGGCTTACACAAAGAGTTGGTAAGGCCACATTAAAACACATGATCATAAACACTTGCATGCTCACACACATACAGACGCATCTATTTAAATACACTTTTAGCAACGACAAAGTTCAAATCCAATTAAAAAAAAAAACAAAAGACAGCAGGCAAGTCAGACAATTTCAGTAGGAGACTGTACATTCAGAGGGAACTAATCAGTCATCCTTTAAGCAGAGTCAGCTGTGAGCAGCCACAGGATGAAGCCATGGCATCAATTGACAATGTACACTGAATTCCTGTGGAGAAAAAGCTGCTCCACCTCCCTTTTTTTTTTGCCTGCTCCCACCAGCACCGTGCCAAGATCTGAGAGGAGGAGTTTTAAGCTGACTCAGGAAACTGAAAAACAGCCCAGAAAAGAAAAACAGTACTTTTTCACAAGCTCCCTACTTTACAGTGAAGTTGCACTTTAAACATGTGTAAAAGGTAGAGAGCTGAACAGGGCATACTTTTGGCAGTGTGTTTTTGGCACCTGCCTCCTCTAATCTTCCTGCAAAATCCACAGGGTGTCTGGTCCTCCAAAGTCCTCACCTAAACCCAAGCTCTGCCTACAGAACAAGAAGTTCCACATTCCTTCCTCTGCCACAGCAGCTCAGAGAGGCATAATCCTGAGGGTTCATTTGAGACGAAGGATACACAGAGAAAGGAAAGCTAAAGAAGGATCCAGAGCACGTTTAAGAGTTGTGGCACACTACAGAGACTAGGAAAGGCAAATGAGACGTGGTTACAGATGGCAATTGGGAAAGAGTTGTCAATTTGCAAGAAATTTAGGACTAGAAATAAAAGTGACTCAGCAACCTCACTTCTTTTCAAAGAAGTCTACTGTCAAAAATGCAAATGACTTGTGTAATCCAGCAGGAGACAGACATTAATAATGTAACAGACATTAAAAGAAAACACTAATTATCTTAACACATGCAAATGCAGGACACTGTTTCAAAGGGATTTGTGTTTACCAGTCTTACAGTGCTGAAGAATGTCTCTGCTACTCTATTCTTGGCTCATTTACCATGTTCTTCTGAGAGTTATTTTAAATTTCAAGTAGGGAAAGACCATACCTATTTTCAGATAGCTGACTGGGTTAAACCATATGGAAAACTGCAGCAGTAATGAACATGATACAAATGAGTTTGCCCACAAATGTAACAGGAAGATTAAACCAGAGACGTGCAGATACCCTCATTTATGAGTAATGATGATTGTGCACGAATGGAAGAGGTTTAATTGTCATCCAGCTCCCTGGTACCAATCTTAGATATGTGCACGAAGGAAAAGGGTTTTAAAAGGTTGAGGGGAATATAAAGGCTAAGCTCAAATGCAGAGTAGATGGGACACCAGTGCTCCAGATTGATGGAGATACATGTCAGAACAACCAGAGACAAATGTTACAGCAAAGAAACTTCCCATTTGATAAATGGGAAAAAATCATCCTAATGAGGGTGAGCAAACATCAGAACTGGCTACCCAGGTACCCTGTAGATGTTCAACAGGTGTCTGGCAGTGCCTTTTACCTCCAGAGCTGGCTCTGCCTGAGGACCTCCAGGGGCCTCTTCCACCCTCACCACTCCAAGCTTCCCTTTATTGGCATTTACATGAGGTGCAGGTAGCCCTAACCTTGACTGCCATGCAAGTCCCTGCTGGTTCTGCTTTGGTATTCAATGTCTTCGTTGGTCTCACTGTTACAATTGTGCAAAATGAAAGAGGGGGAGTCATTAATCATTTGTTTAAACAACACAGGTAACCTCTGTTAGGCAACAGAGACGTCAGGGAGGATTGTTACTCTCTTCTAACAAGTAAAGTACATGACTGATGACACAGCTCTGACACTAAGGAAGTTCTAGTCATAAAACAAGACAGAACAGGCGTGAAGGACAAAGACAAGGGAGCTGTCAGACAGAGGCAGACGGAAGACTAACGAGAAGATGCAATTGTTGGTACAGAAAAAGCTGAAGCTTGTCCTGAATTTGTTGAATATGTGAGAAATTGCCATCAGGTAAACAACCCTGCAATGACACGCGGGGGAGCTATGTCCATGTCACAAAGTGTGACAGAGCTAAAATTAAAACGTTGTCAGCAACATTTTCTTTTATTGCTGTCATAAAAACCTCTGAATAGCATTTTTAGACACTTTTTGCAGAGGAAACTAAAGAAGAAATATGGAAAATAAAGTTGCTCAGTATTGGAGTGTTAAAAAGGAAATTCTGTGGCTTCATACATTTTTGCTTAACTGCAAGTATGATTTTCTCAGGAATTCTTACCCTGGTTTCAGATGGCTTCATGATTTTAGATTTTGATGAATCCGCAGAGGGAGACAGCTTTTGAGAGAAAAAAAAATTAAGTAACTTTACCTTTGTTATACATTTGTTTTAAGCAATCATAAACAGTCTGAATTCATTAGTTATCCACCTGTACATTAGAGTTATCACTTTAGATCTTTTGCCTTGTATTCCTACAATACATACATGTAGAATTTAGACAGTGTGATGATGCCCCCAGAACTCCTTAAAACATTATTGTTTTCCTCTGACATGTACTGATAGCAAATTTTGCATCAAGTGTTCAGACAGACTCAAATCCTGCTCTCTCACTGAAGCACAAACACTTACTGTGCAGGATTTGTCACACTAGTTTTCTTTTTAACAAAAAATGTACTTTTGGTTTGAGTAGTCTGTAATACATAAGAAGTAATACTAAACTAGCAAACTCAAGTATGCTGAGATGAAAAGGAATAATGAGTATCTATGCAACACACACATGTTCCTACATATCATGTGCCCCTTTTGAAACTCTGGAAAGGACACAGTCTTTTTTCCCTGACTTCAGTCATGTCAATCCAAGAACAGCATGTTGTACTTCTGTTGTGACTCCATCCAACTTCACATCCCAGAAATTAATATTGTCTCATCAATCCTTTATACAGATGGAATGCCACTCCTCTATTCCTCCTTCACATTCCTCTGCTCAAAGCCATGTTTTGTATGTATTTTATATATATGCAAAGCTGTATTCTGTGATTTGCCATCTCAGTCACAGTAACACATTCATGGGTCACATTTAAATGAACAGCACAAGATATCAATTTTTCTAGATTTTTGCCTCATGTTTACCACAACATTTGCTATATGAAAACACACATTATCTGAATGAACTCAGAAGCCATATTGCTATTCCATACCTAAGGAGACTCCTTACTTACATGTGGAAAACATTTTCATTTCCATAACTTTTCACAGTACTAGAATTTCTCAGCAATAATAGAAAACGTGTACAGAATTTAAGATGTACCCTATGATGATGACAGCACGTCCTCCCCACCAGAGTATTTCAGCACAGCATAGTGAGAGGTTTGACTACTTTAAATATATACTACAGAGAATTTGCAATTGTCACACTACAGAAGCGTAAGCAAATAGTATCTTCTTCCATACACATATAGACAGATTATATAATAGATGGCAGCTTCTGTATGGGTGAAGATGTACACAGGATTGTGAGGAGCCTCCTGTACCAGGGCACAGAACAAAGATTTTAAATAAACTTTTGACATATTTCTACTACCATCATCAGGTAATCTGTAGGCAACACAGTATTTTTCTTCCTTTAATAGTTTTCCCTCTCCTCTTCTTTCTTCTCCAAAAAATTAATCCAAATTCCTTCTACATGACTAACAAGTTCGTATCTGTTCTACACCTTCCTATTAGTCACCTAGTCCCTGTCTGTTTAATAAAAACATTTATCTGAGCCTTTCTCCCTTCCTTCCCTAAGAAAACTCCTACCAATCCATGGTCTTACAACACATGGAAAAACTCCTTCCCAAGCCCCAGCAGAGCAGCACCACCGCAACCTGCAGAGATCAGTGAAAATTCCACAAAACTTCACCTGCCCTTGTCCAGCCAGAGGGCAGCAAGCAGCATAAAGAAAGAGGTGAAGAGTATAAGTGCTCATGGAAGAAGAGGAGTGGTTTGAAAGGAGGGAAACAGTTCAAGGCTGCTGGTCAGTGGCTGTAGAGAACACCGAGCCCTGTGGACACCTGGGAGTGACTCAGGGACACAAACCTGTCCTGCGAAGGCAGAGGAGGGGAAGTGGGGAGAGCACTGTGACTCTGCATCCAGCACATCACCATACAGCACCCCGCTCCACTTGCAACACTTCCTGCCTGAATCCCACGGTACTCAAGGCCTCCACATCTCCCCTCTGTCCCCCAGAAGCACCAGGGGTCCTGTTCTTCCAGCCCTTTAACAAGGGGGGTCTGCAGCCACCTCACAGGATGACCACCACGAAGGATGCTGAGGTCCAGCCCCTCACCTGGCCAGCGCCACCCTGGCTCTGGGGTTGTCCTCTTGCCGTGGGTTGTCCTGGTGCCCCCCGTCCCCAGGGTCCTACGCTGATGCCAGCTGTGCGCAGCTGTTCTCAGCCCCACAGCCGGGCTGCAGAAGGGGCGAAGCAAAAAGCAGATGAGTGTGTGTGTCAGGCGTGGAAGTAAATATTACAGGGCTGCCTGGCAACCACAACAACAGCCTGACGCAGAGGTGCCATGCAGGCACACCCTGAATCCCACCATGGCATGGGCCAAACACCCCCTCACCGAAACGCTGGGATGGCCAAGAGCGAGGGATCAGCTGGACCAGGAGGTGCTGCATAGGGAGAGCACGGTGTTCTTGGAGCTGTCAGGGCTCCCTGGAGGCCACAGCCAGCAGCAGAGGGAAAAACAAGTGTGATCAGTGCTGATTCCCCTTCTCCTGCCTGCAAAGAAAGAGGCATGGGTGCTGGAGGGTGCTATGCCAGCCCTGGCCATGACTCGTGCAGGGGGTCCCAGCCTGGTGGATGGATGCCACACAGTTCTCCCAAGAGCTGAGAGTGGAGGTAAATCCACAGCAAAACACCCAGGACCACAGGCAGCCCACCAGCAGGGAGCACATGGAGATGCTCCCCACACAGGACTCCCACCACCACCACAGAAGGGTCTTGGAAGACAGAGGGAGGTTACGGGGTGACACCAATTAAACGAAGACTGATCCCCTGTTAATTAGCCTGCCCTGGTGATCCAATCCCCTGGGGTCACAGCCTGCCCACCCCAGAGGCAGGATGGGCACAGGAGCTGGCCAAAGAACCCCAGGTGCTCTTGAGTTACAGGATGGCATTCCAGGAAGAGACCTGGGATCTAATTCGATACAAGAAGAAATACCCTTGAAAACCCTTTTAGCAAACGAACAGGGCAGACTTCCTGCTACTGTTGAGAGAGAGCAGCCACAGAAACCAAATAATGGGGTAGTAAAACAAAACAAAAAAACTACCAAAAATTGGTTATCTAGTTTCACTGTGTGTATTGAAGAATCTGTTACTAAAAGGGAAAGCACAGCTGCAGAAGGAAGCAAGCAAATATCAAAAGAAAACAATTTTAACTGCTCAGAGAATTGGACGTGGATGCCCTTTGGAAAAAGAAAACAGCAGGTGAAAGAAATCCATGAGAGCTCTTGGTTACAGGCAGCTAAAAATCATTGAAACCACCCCATATGCAGCATAGTGAGAGCTGCTGTCAACTAAAATTACACATTCTGGAAATTCATGGAGAAGATCCAGGCTGAGAAGGGTCACTGCCCACTCTCAGAAAGGAGCAAAAGGCACCAGGTGGAGACCTTCAAAAGCAGAAGAGGTGCTGAAAGCATTTATCAAGCAACCCAAATATAAATGCTTAGATGGTAACAAGAAAATAAATAAGAGGAGGTGACTGGAATTTTTCACAGCACTCAAGGTGACATTTTCTCAATGAAATGGGGAAGTTTGTCAGCTCCCAGCCTGAATAGATCAGAGTTCCTGAAGACAATCAGATGCAAACAGTAACATAAAAACCCCAAACTGGCATCAATACTGACAAAAATATGTAAAGGCTTTAATGCCACAGGCTGAGACACTCTTGACGAAACCAAACAAGGACAGAGAAGTCTGGGGAAAACAATCTGTTACTGTGACAGCATAAATATCAATGTGAAATATGACTTTCAGCCTTTTTGGCTTGAGCTTCTCTAGGTCAAGTACTAGGGCAATTCTGGCCATCACACTGCAGTACAGAGGAATAAAAAGATCTGAGGACAGATTTAGGTGGGAAAAAAATGAGAAAGTATGTACGAGGGACGACTTAATGACAGGATAAACAAGTTGGCATCTGATGCTTTGTTTGCTGATCAGGGAGCCAAGAAAATGGGAAGCAAAGAAGAAATTGACCTAGTGTGTAACAATCTCTCAAGTCAAAGCTCGAAGTTATTTCTCTCTGGAGAGAAGGAAGACATCCTTCTGTGGCAAAGGCTGCTTAAATGAGCCAGGAGCCTCCAGCCCTGGCAGCCCTTTTGGGGTGTTTATATAAATATTTTCTGAGTGATCTTTCTGAACTCAGCTTAGAACAGAGGATTGAAGAGCCACCCAAACACTCCTTTGGGCTTAACACATTTTTACATGTGAATGAGTTGGTACTGCTTCTCAGGCTCAGAGTTGGCATCAATTCTGTGATTCCAGCATTTCTAATTTATGGCGATGCCTCACTACAGCTGTGTAATGCAAGGGAAAACCTAATCTACCTGATTTGAAATGGTTGCCTCTTTACATGGCTGGTTCTGGTATTAAGCTTTAATTAACAGTGCTCATAAGATGTGGGTAGCAAAAGCTCTTTTAGAGAACTACTGTGAAAAATAATGGGCTATTTCATTGAAGTGTAAAATACCACTTGAGCTGTTACAGGTTAAATCTCCTACTTGCCCTGACAGTATGTGCTAAGGGCTATGCAATTCTGTGATCTGTAGCATAAACACAGGTTCCATTAATTTTCCATTAAGCCCACAAGGAGTTGTGAGATACAGCCCGAGCCAACATCCGTGTGTGTGTGCACACATACAAAATAAATACATAAATATAAATACATAAACATACATATTTGAGGCTACAGAGCAGCTAAGACATGCAGAGACTTAAAACTGGAAAAAATTCAGCAGTGATACCAACTCTTTACACACATTTCATTGCAGCAGTCTATAATAAGTGAGTTAAAAATCACAAATTTGAGTGCTTCTGTGTCCTTCTCCGTCTCAGGTAATTTTGGAAATACCCTGTTATTTTGTTTACTTTTCCTATACATAGTTCTGCTAATAAGTTGTTAAGAAAACCAACACACCTTTTTAAGAGAAAGGTAAAAATCCACACACAACCAAGAAAACAATATCCTTTTCAAGACCTTAGGCTCTCAGTTAATTTTGTGGAAGTTTAACATTAAGAAGTTAATGAAATGGAGCAGCAGGAGACAGGTTTCCAGTTAGCACCTGTGTATTACTCAGACAACTGGTATATTTACAGGAAACATTGCTATAATATGTGCCACTACGTTGTCCTGTTGTGATGAAGTTTCTTTGCAGAAGTGGTCAGAATGATTGCTAATGACTGACTTTGCCACGTGTGCTTCTTTCACTTCTAAAGCCCATTATCATTGCTGAAACTCACCAACACTGCATGTTATAAACAAAGCCTCCTGCCCCTGCCAGCAGCCACTGAGGAGGGAACTGGAAAAAAAGTCCTTGGAGGACAGTAGGTACTTACTTTTTCTGTAGCTGTATTCTACCTCTATCTAAAATTCTAGAAGTCCTAAAGTTGTTACTTTAGGCAGTTTTTTTAATTCATGCTGTTGTAGTTCAAGTCATCAATATACCTAGTTTTAAATACCTGTCTTTAAAAAAAACCCAAGCAATAAGAAACCCTCTCTGCCTCCTGTGCATTTAACATTCATGAACTCAGCTGATGTGAATATAACTGAACAATATGTTGCATGTATTAGTACAGATTATATTCTATAATATTAATTTTATATTATCTATTAGATGTATTATTACAGCTTAAATTTTTATGATAAAGACAACAAGAAAAGTTATATTAGAGAAGACCTGACTCCCCCTTAAGAAACTTGCAATTTTGCTCTGTTCCAATATGCACTCACAGCTCAGTGCAAATGTGAAGAACAAGATGAAGCAGATCTGAAGCACACGCATCTGCAGAGGGCAGACAAATCTCAAAGGGCAGGTTTACAACAAAATTAAACTGTGTCGGGACTTGGGGAACATTATCTTTGTGTGAGATGTGCGAGTGGGGGACCACGCATGCAAAAACCCACCAGGAGAGACTCAGGATGTTCCTGCCTGAGGTGCCATCCTACGAGCCCTCCAGAAGAGGATGTGCTGCCTGACATCCTCCAAACTCCCCACATGCACCCTCCTCCTCAATGACAGTAAAACTAGGAACACAAAGTAGAATCATGTCAGTGCTTCTCTCCCTGATCAGAAAGTTGACTGTAGTAAATCAGAGACCAGACCAAAAGAGTGCTGATAACACAGGACCATGTCTCTCTGCAAAACTCCATTCAAAAGATCTGGATTGCTACTGTAGAAAATATTAACCCTAAAATTTATTATTCTGCAATTTTCTCACCACAAAGAACAAGAATTTCCAACAATTATTAATCTGTAATCAGGAGCAAGATCAACTATCATTTAGAGATGCTAAAAGACACACAGGAAATAAAGCCATTTTCTCATGAAACAAAAACATGACAGATTTTTTTAAGAGACTGGTTTGTACCAGGAAACTGAAAAGCTGATTACCTTGTAAAGCTATTTAGAGCCTCAAGTGCTGCTAAATTTGTAGATCATCATGGAACACTGAGCCAGACAACTTCCATAACACAGACTCACTCCTACTGGTTTCTTCTATTTTAAATACTAGATTAAAATTTCTGCTATTTTTTTCTGCTATTCTAGTATTCTGGATTTGAATACTGAAATAAAATTTATGCAAGGGAAAAAACTTGATAGTATTTCACCACTGAATTTCATGTATCAGCTAAAGCTGGCTAACCCATACTACTCAATTACAATGTAACAGGCTTTTTAAGCATTGTTTTTTGAGACAACCTGTTTGAATTTGTTGACACTAAATCAAATATTATCAAGCAAATCAGTGAACAAGATCAGTATTGTATTTACCATGGTGTAGAACAAGGCTTCACACTACCTAGAAACTTAAAGATCTGCCAGACCATGTCTTGGTTAGATGCCTCTTTTAAGATGTCTGGATTTCAGCAACCTAATTCAAGTCCAAATCTTAATAAGGGCACGTTTGTTTTTGTTTATTTTTGTAACTATTAAGACTGTGAAACAGCTTTATGCTTGAACAAAAAACCCAAACAACTGAGGACAGTGAATGACAATTCACTCCAAATAATTTTTGTACCATGTGACATTTCCTTAAACTTCCAGCATCTGTGTTTATGCTTGCTTATACACAGGAAGTTAGGGATATGCAGGAAAATCTAGAATTATCCCATGGATGATGGTAAGAAGTACTGTGCACTTGCTTGTGGCTGTTTGGGAGCAGAGGAAAAGCGTTTGCCAGCTGGTCACAGACCATGCACAGTACCTAAACATGAAGAACCCTTACACACTCACAGTTCAACCTGTGGCCACAAGAAATTACTTAAGCAGCATGGCTTCTCCTTTAAAGGCTTTACTATATACAGAGGCAACTTCTATATAATGTCCTTTCACGATGATTGAAAGTGATCCGAGAAGGAAGTCACTATGCTGCCTCCACATCTGTGTGTCTGCAGACTGTGTCAATATCACAGGCTGCACACTCGTTTCTTTTAAATTACATCAATAATCTGCTCTAAACACACCACTCTTACTTCTCCTTAAAACGTGCTCCTCAATTACCTCCTCTTGGAAACTTCCTGTTTCCGTGACAGTGAATTCAACAAGCTGGCACATGCTGAAATTTCATTTTCATTCAGTCATGCTCAGATATTTAGACGCAGTGCCCCCATCCTGCCATGGCTCTTCTCAGGTTCCTAGAATTACAGTAATGTGTGAGCTGGTCCTCTCCCTTTCCTGTAGACAGCCCAAAAATCCTCTTTTCAGCTCCACCTCCTGAAGACAGCCAGAATTCAGCTACAGCAAAGTTGCTTCCACTTCTGCATGCTGTTTCAAACCCCAGAATGTTCCACACCTATCTGCAGCAGCAAACTGCAGGCTGGTGAGTAAACACCATGAGAGCAGGAGATTAGAGTGCCAGCCACAGGCTGCTGAGCTCAGCTAGCATTTGTGTCACTTGGTCTGCAGTATCACACAAAGCCCTGCTCAGCAGGGCTGGGACAGAGGCAGGGAACTGCAAATAGGAACAGAGAATTCACAGTATTCTCTAAAGTGTGTGTGTGGGGGTGTTAAAATTACAGAAATGTAAAAGAGGACTTCACCTTCTGATTGAAGATCTCTGAGGTTATGGGCTCAGCAACCACTATTACAACAATCAGAAATTGTGTATTTCACCCCCAAGATGCAGGAATAAAATATTATTCGTGAAGTGATACAAACATGGTAATAGTGGCACTGCCTACCAAAATGAATGGAAAGCAATAAAGGAGAATAAACAAAACGCACCAAGTCAAGGAATCTTGACAGAACTCTGTTATGAAAATATCTCCCAAGGGTTAACACTGCATAACCTGTGGGGCTTGGTGGTGAGTTGGTAGGATTTTTTTCCTTAATCATTTCAGAAAAATTCAACATTTTATAATTGCTACTTAAAAAGAGGTGGACTGGGGCACTTTGTGCTTCAGCATTGGCTTTAACTCAAAATAGCTTCAGGAGGGACCTCTGCATGCTCTGGAGGAGTAAGTGAATTATTTTGCAATTGAAAAATATGGAAACTCCACCTTCACAAGGCTTTGCCCTGCCTCACAGAGACTTCCCTCCCGGGGATCAAGAATGCTAATTTTCTAGTTGGTTCAAGCACTCCTACTAAGCATGGCGTAAAGGCAGGCACAGACCTGACTTATTCCAGAACCAGAAGGGTTTCTGAGGCTTAGGGAGCTCTCAAGGAGCACCCCGGGACACCAAACCTCCCCACCACTTTCACAGCAGCACAGCTTTGCCTGCGTTTCACACTGTGGGTGTCTGTCTGCCCAAGGTGCAAGGCTCTAGAACTGAAAGACTGGTCATGGAGCTCCTTTCTGCAACCCTGAGATCAGAAGCAGAATTTTCTGCAAGGTCTTACATATCTGATGTATCTCACCCTTCAAGGAAAAACAAAGCAAAAAAAACCACAAACAAAACCCCAAACCAAAAAAGCACCATTTTATACAGAAAGGTAAGTTAGTCTAGAAAGGAGAATGTCTAACATAGAAGAAGTTATTATTATATTTTATATCAACCTAAAAACACCCTAACATTGAGGAAGGTAGTTGTCAAAAAAAAAAGATATCAAAAGCTCAGCAGATGTGTCTGTAATGTTCAAGAACTCTGGGCTACTTAATGCATTATATTCACTTTCTTCAAAGAAAAGAGGAATAAGTATACCACCAACAATAATCAAACAGTGGCATAACCTGCTATGGTTAGGCCTAAAATTAGGCAACTTCTG
>JAWWMO010000096.1:7187871-7204784 GCA_035047845.1 Dendrocincla fuliginosa
TTATTTAGGAAGATATGTATACAGCAAAGAAATATTCCCAGCAGGCCACTCAGCAGCACAAGGCAAAAGTGTACATTCCTGGAATGAATAATGAGTGGCTGTAGTCTCCAGTTAATTACCTGAAAACTCCCACTTTGTTACCAGAAGGCAAAAATTTGTATAGGAGGAAATTAGTTACCAACTTTCCTCATAGTATGTTCAAATACTTGAATTTACCTCTGCCACTTCTGCTTTTTTCTCTCCTGGCTTGGAAGAAGCTCCACTTGCCTTTTTGTCACCATGCTGTAAGTAGAGAAAATAGATATGTAGTTATTAAGACCTTAAATTATATCTTCTACATAGAAAAATTCCCAAATATTTTATTGCAAGTAGGATTCCTTTCACATACCACAATACGACAGAAGGGAACACTAAGTTTTTCTTCTCACCAATGTACAGTATTTCTACATGACCTGCTGGGTAACTTTAAGTGGAATCAGGCAGAAGGTCAGGACTTCCAGGTAAGTACGTGAAACACGACTGTTCTTGTGAAAAGGTCTGGAAGATATTCAGCTTATCACTCTTTCCTCACCAGCACAGCACTGTCCAATACTTGCTTTGGAAATGCTGTCAAGTCCCACAGGCTTCAGCAGAAACTGAGCAGCTCCCAGAGAGGCCAACACGATGTGTACAATACTTTCCAACATCTGAACATCCCTCAGACACACTAAAATGCTCATTATGCCCAGCCTTCCTCACCTGAAAGAAAGCTATTACCATGATTTCCATAATTCTGGTGTTGATATAGAAAAAAGTAAAGGTTTAAAAATAACAGTTCAGGCACATGTGCACATTAGGAAATAAAAGTTCTTCCAGAATCCTCAAAGCTCACAAATCTTTCATCTCCTCCAAGACTCTAAACCTCTTCCTTGCACCTAAACTGATGTGCAACCCCATTTGCTTCCCACAGGTAGCAATGTACAGAGAGACATTCTTGGTTCAGCACACATTGCAACTCTCTCCAATTCTGAAAAGTGATGAATATGTTCCCTCAAAAGAGTATTTTTCAAAAGTGATAGAATAAAAGTAAAAAGCAAGAAATTAATGTAAAAGACAACATAATATAGGTACTGTCTAGTGTCTCAGCTTCTGTAATTTCCCACATCAACTGAGACATCTGGGAGTGAAGATTCACGTCTGGTTTGTTTTCTTAAATAAAGACAGGAGATGACTCAAGACTCATTTATTCCCTTCTGCTTTGAGGACTGAGCAGCAGGGGTTGAAGTTTGCTAATCTACTAAGTAATGAATTCCTACAGATCTTCCTTTACATGGCTATAGGGAGAAAGTAATGATCCATGTATCATTGCACTATCTTCAACACGAATCTGTTCCAGCACATCAGCAGACAGCCTGGGAAAATACTATAGCTGAATGAAAAAATAAAAACATAGCATGTCCCTAATTGTTTCCATTATGCTGATACACAACAAAAATTTCAGTAATTGTTTTGAACAACCTCTAATAATTCGAGTTTTTAAAATGAGTTTGGCCATGACTAAGATACTTGACAAATTTTAAAACTGAAAATGCTGTTCTCATATTCCAATTCGGCCTCTTCAGAGGAAAAACAAGCCTTGTAGGTTGTCTTTTCACGTAAGAGATGAATTAATTCACTGCCCTGTAATAGCACTTTCAGTATGGACACAATTAACCCAGTTATCTGTGCTTTTTCCTGCTACAGTAAAAGCACATCACATATATACCAGTAAAAGCAACATCAGTGAGTGTACTGTTGCTGACAGAACAGTAATTGCAGAGAATCACTCTTTTAAGACTCATGAGATGCAGCTCCTGCCCAGGAAATCTCTTTTGATGAGTCTCTCGTCTTGGAAGGATATCCTCAGGATCACGACTCTTTACAAACGGTACCCTGAATCCAGCTAATTCAGCTAATGAAGTAAGCATGTCCTTCCACATGCCACATGTATTTTCTTGCTTTCATCAATTTTCTTCTTCAAATTTAAAAGAAGCAACACCAAGCAAAGTGCAAGTTTTTAACTGTTTGGTTTTTTTTCTTTTAGTAAACCCAGTCAGAGAATGTAAGAACTAAATACTTAATTCCTACTGAGTGTGCCAGACCTTTACCAGGGTTAAATCCAATGCTACCCTTCTTCCCTAAGTCCATATCCTCATCTTCATACCAAAGAAACCCACAGCAGGCAGGAGCATGACATCCAAAAGGGCACCCAGTCCCAGGACTATGAAGAGGAAGATATGGAAGGGGGCTGGCAGAACATCAGCTCTGTGTCCCTGAGGGACGCCAGGGCAGCTTCACTGTCCAGAGGCAACATGGAATGGACCGTGACAAGAACCACAAATTGCTACCCCTAAACTCAAGTCAGAGAGGGATTAAAATCATCCATCTTCCCTCCAGAATGCTATGTCAGACTGCACCTATAACAAGGAGCCTCTGACTTACAGCCCAGCTATTGCTTATTCCAGCTCAGGGAACAAAGCACATACAGTCTGACAGAAGTCATTCTTTTACCCAGTAAATTGGAGTCATGCACTCTGTACACACTGAGTGCTGATACTTTCTGGCCTCAGATAATAAAACAGCCCATGAAAGTACTGCTTTGCAGGAAAGTCTACTCTCCAGAGGAGGAAACCTTGGGAAGCACAGCTTCCTAAAACACTTGCTGAGAAGACCACACTGGTTCCCTGAACAATTGATGCATAAGGTAGGAGGAGGTACCCTATTTCAAGAATGCCCTTCAAAAGCTCTTTGCTTATTTGTATTTCTAAGCTTTGAACCCTTCAGTAAAAAAAACACACACTGTAAATCAATCAGCTTAGCAGAAGGCTAAGCTCAGTTTTCATGGGACAGTGTGAATGCACTGCTCCTTCCTATTCATAAGCTGGTAACACAAGTTAACTTTTAATTTGTGCACTCTTTCCTCTTCATCTTCCCTTACTATGCCAAAGATACATATCCATAACCAAGCCAGTGGGATCAGAGCAGATGAAGTTCTCTCATATGAGCAGTGGGCATAGAGCTGAATTTAAATTTCTAGTTTAACTCATGAGCTATAAACAATTCCTTTGGCTCAAAATTATTTTCCAACTTTCCTAACTAAAAAAAACCCTACACAAACCTACCTATAATCAAACTTTCACAAAAATGCATAAGTACCATGAAAAAGAAAGTTTATCCTGAGATCTTTATCCTGTTCTAAAGTGCACAAAAATGTCACCATGGTATTAAGACACACCTTTAGCTTTATAAACTAAAAAGCAACTGGCCTAACTGAAAAGCACAGAGCAGATTACTAGCAACTGAATAGACAAGTGTGTATGCAAAAATCCAGCCTCTTACTAAAGGCTTTCCTTCAAGAAATTCCTTCTAAACCTCAGGAGCCCTGTCAGTATTAATAAGCCTTCACAGCCATTGCACAGGATCTTGGAGGATGTGCAGTAACTGGGTGAGAAGTGAAGCCTCCCTGCAAAATTCCCAGCTGAAGCCAACCAATTCTGCACTACAGATATTAAAGGAGATGGGAATCTGACCCACGTCTTCAGCTGAAATGGGGAAGAAGATAAAGATCTTGGATGCTGCTCAGAAAACTGACAGAGAGGTGCCAGGGGAGATACAATCAAGCCATGCAAGGGAAGGAAAGGTGAAACCTAGATTCTCTTTACACGTAAACCATTCTGCTTTAAATGCATCAGCCAGTAAAAACCTTGCTAGAGCCACAAGGGAATCTCCCTTGTATCTGGAGACAAGAGGGGAGTCCAGTTTCACGTGTTCCCACAGGCGCTCTTCTGGTGCCAACAACCCTAATGATATGTTTCCAAAAGAGCAGGTGGAGAGGATCAGTTTCCTGGTAGTCCTATCTTGGTATCTTTTCTTACCCTGCATGCAGTGACCCAGAACCAACAAGGCTGGTTTAGTATCCATTTCATCGCTCAGTGCAGCACTTCCCAAACTTTCCTCCTTGTGAATTTGTGTCACCCCCACCACACTATCACTGATTTGACTCGACACAGTGAATTATCCTTGAAAACACTGCTAAACAGTGATCCAAGCTACATGGAGTAACTTAAAAGTACAGCTATAAACTCGGCAGATTCCATCTACCTGATTATATACCTAGGAAATATATTAGAGATGTTTCCTCTGAAAGCCACTCTGCACAATGCATACTTTCTGTAAAACTTTAACAGAATACAAACTTTTTTTTTTCATCCCTCCATACAGAGACTGACTATTTCCTCCTATGACTAACAAACCATAAAGGGGTTTTAAAGTCTTCTTAACGCAATTGCAGGTTTGTCACAGTAGTGAGTAGCGACCCAAGTCCATCCAAACCACGTGGAGAGCTGTTTCCTCAAGGAGGATCTGGCAAGCGTTGCCTCTTCCCGGCAGCCCCACCACCCACCAGCAGGGAAGAACATGCCCCTGGAAAAAGGCACAGTGCAGTGTGTTTTTTTCCCAAACCAGAAAAGAGCCACACATAAATCCTGTCTTTACGCAGCTCTTTCGTCACCTCTTGATCTCGTGTTACTCGGGAAATGATGAAAACCTTCCAGCAGCACCAAAACGCCTCGTTTCCAAGCGTCGCTCTCGGAAGGCAGAGGGATGTGGAGGGGATGCTGAGGGGATGCGGAGGGAGCATCTCACTCCCACCTGACCTGAAGCATGGCTACAGGACCCTCTAGAAAAAGGCACTGGCTCGCTTGCAACCACCACAACCCTTTTTCCCTACCCCTTCTCTAGCCGGAATGCCAGAGAGCGGAGGGAGCATCCCGGCGGCAGGAGCGCTCCCCACGCCTCCCCAGCTCCCCGGGGGTGGTACAGGCTCTCCCCGGGATGCTCCAGGGTGGACCCTGGGGTGGTCGCGGCTCTTTTCCTGGGGATGCTCCGGGCTGTCCCCCGGGATACTCCGGCCACTCCCCTAGGATGGTCCGAGATCTCCCCCGGGATGGTCCGGGCTCTCCCCCGGCATACTCCGGACTCTCCCCGGGATGCTCCCGGCTCTCCCCCCACACTCACCATAGCGTACCACCACCGGGCGAAAGCCATGGCGCTGCCGCTGCTGCTCCACACCGCCCTGCCTTCCCTGCCTTCCCTCTATTCCCTGCCGTCCCTGTCCGGGACGCGCCCAGGGCGGTGCCCGGCTGTGGCCGCTCCCACGGGCCGTGGTTTGCCCGGGGCATCTCCGAGCGGCATCCCCGCCTTCCCTCCTTCCCTCCCCGCACACACAGAGTATGTGTGTGTGTCCCTGGAACGCCCCACATCCCTCGCCATGCCCGCCTTACCGCTCCGGGCTCTGCCATGCCCCCGATCCCGGCGGGGAGGAGAACGGGTCACTCCCGGCTCCAGGGAAAGCGCCTGGAAAAGGCGCTCCCGGTCCCTCCTCTTCCTGCGGGCACCGAGCCGGGACGGGGGAGCCGGGGGAGGGAGCCGGAGAGGCCGCGGCTGGGCTGGGGAAAGAGCGGCTTTGCTTAAAAATGAGGGGGGAAAGCGCGCACAGGCGCGTTACTTCTCCTCGTTAAAGTGATTCCCCTTGGAAAAGTGTTTAAGTGTGGACAGCCGACCCTAGGCTGGCTCCGGGGTAGCTCCCACTGTGGATGCTCCTTAAGGCTTCTTTCCACCCCGGGATGGAGCCGGGCGGTAGGTGCCGGTCCAGCACCCGGCTTCTCCACCAGCCTCCCTCCAGATGTACCACTACGGCTTCTCCACCAGCCTCCCTCCAGATGTGCCACCCCAGCTTCTCCACCAGCCTCCCTCCAGATGTGCCACTACGGCTTCTCCACCAGCCTCCCTCCAGATGTGCCACCCCAGCTTCTCCACCAGCCTCCCTCCAGCTGTGCCACCCCGGCTGCTCCACTAGCCTCAGACCTTGGCCTGAACTCATTCCCACCACACAAACACCCTTGGTTTTGAACACAGCCTCATATCCCGTGGGTTGGTGTGATGTTTAGTAGAAGATCTGCCATAGCTCAGGTTACGAAATGGAAAACACAGGAATGGGCACAGTTCACCCACCTTTGTCTTGCACAGGCCTTGTTTGTATACAGCAAAAGGAGGTGCTTGGGGTGTTCTGTGCCAGGGGATCTCAGGTTCAAGCTGGGTACCCACTGGATGAGTTGTACTACTCAGAAGAGGTAAGAGCAGCAGCAGTTCCTGAACACACAGAGGGGGCCCTGTCTGTCAGAAGGAGGAAAGAAAAGTGTCAGTCTTTAGGGAGGGGTCATCACCTGCTGCCTGCTTCCTTGGGGAAGAGGCAGTAGGACTAAACCACTGGAACCCAATTATTGCCTATGTCCTCTCCTGTCAGGAGGAAGGAGACCAGTAGGTGAGGGTGAAGCCCTCAAGGCCTTGGGGAATGGCTTTAATCTGCAGAGAGGGAGGATGGTTCAGACGTGCTGTCTCTGTAAAGCCGCCCCTGCCCATCCTTTGTGACTAGATCCCTGCAGATTTATGGCTGGTCTCTGAAGTGTTTCAGCCTGGGACACCTATGAGTTTTGCATTCCACTTGACAGGTCACCTTCCTAAAATTTCAAGTACCCAGCCTTTACCCAAGCTTTTCATTGCATCTTGGCCAGGAAAGTGTAAAGCAGTTGCAGGGGACTGTCTTGGAAGGATGTGCATCCAGGCAAGGAGCTCCAGAGGAGATGCAGGCGAAGGGTGTATTTAATGCATGGCTTTTACATAGGGCTCCTGTGTGTGCTCTTTCCCCTGGGATCACTAGCAGGTTCAGCAGACTGTACTGCATTCCTCAGCTGCAAGCAGCAGACCTTCCCTCCCTGCCAGCACAGCACTCCAGGGAGCCTGGGAGCATCACCCCTCTGGCTGCTGTGTGCCTTGTGACAAACAGCTGGCACTGATGCTAATTGAAATTGGGCAGTCACACAGTAACAAAGCAAGAATAAATGAAACCCTTGGTGAGGTCAGCCTGCATCATGCTGGGTTCTGCTGACCCAGAAGCACATCATCAGATCTGAGCTCTCCTAGTGGCTTAGGTTGAATAGCTGTAGGAATGGGGAGAGATGCCCAGACACTTGCCACAGTTCCTGCAGATGATGCAGTGTTTTGGGAACTGACTTGGCTCCGCCCAGCCTTGGAAGGAAATCTTGCTTTAGGGTAAAAGCACTGTTGTTTCTATTAGAAGGCTCCTCTACTTTTCCACTGCTTTAAGAAACCATTGGTTATGGGCAATTTCTGCATAAAATTACTCTTAACGAGTTGATATTACTTTCATATGTAAAGAATGTAGGCAGCACACATTTACCTGGGGATGGAAAAGCAGGTCCTTGTTCCTCTGAGAGACGTGATGTCAGCTGATAGGTGCTGGAGTCAGCTTTTCAAGTGCTGCAGGCCTAAACACCCCACCAACACTTTGCTCATTTGGGTAAAGATTTGGATATTTGAGTGGGGCAGTTGCTAGTAATTACCCAACTATCCATTTTTTCAGTGAATACTGACTGGAGGCAGAGCAGTTGACCACATCAGGAACACACAGGTTCTTTGCTGTGATAATGTGTAATGTGAGCAAGTATTCAAAAAAGGGCTTGAGTGCTTTTAATAGTCATTTAGAGATACACATCATGGATATATTTTCATGTAATTAAGGCTATTAGGAGTCTAAAATTGGAATCTAGAATCACAAACTCATTTTCCTCACCATACCTCATGTCCAAAGGGCACCAGTTGACGTCATACACTTCTGAATAAAAAGGTGCTCAAAATTCTGGCAGGATCAGATGAAATTTTTGCCAAGCATACATATTTCATTAATATAACTTGCGTAATAGTATGACTGCAAGCTTATGAGTCATTCCCCAAATTTACAAAATAAAGTGCAAAATCTCTTGTGTAACTGGAGTTTAAAAGGAGTCTGAATTAAGTATAAAAACTAGTCAAATTGGTTTTTTAATCTCTTTTCTTGTGATTTACCAGGAAACTCATCCCATGTTTTTGTTTTGTTGTCTTCCTCACAAAAACAAAACCATCAGGACTTTTTTTTTAGTTTTTTTTTTAATTTGGTGCATTCAGCCCCACCCTTTTTTAACATACCCACAGTAACAAAGAGCAGCAAGTACATTTCATTTCTTCTTCTACTGTTTTTGTTCACAAAGTGTTCAGTAAATGGAAATGGGAATTTTTAGTTATGGAAATGGGAATTTTTAGTTAGGGAAATCCTGTCTGTCAATAAGAGTAGTTTGACAATATCCTCACTCTAAAAAGCAATAATGCCAATCCTCATTATTGAAAATAGAAGTTTATTTCCATATCTATGGACACCTGTATTTCTGTACATCTTATAAATGTGTCTGCTTTTATCATATAAATGGTATGACCTCTGCTCATCTGGTGCGGTCTGAAGATTTCCTGCTGGACACCATCCCACTGCTGAGTGGGGAGTTCCTTTTCACGTCAAAATCATAAACCTTGACACAAATCAAGAGAAAATAAGAGTCTCCCTTGAGACTTGGTATTTTGTAATCCCCTAAATACTGAGCTGAACTTCAATTAAAACACAAACTTTAAAATTAACTTTCAATAATAACTGGAGCCAAATTTGGATGATAGGTATGAAAGTTTTTGTTTATCGAGATGTTCTCTTTCCTCACATTGAAATGTAGGGAATTCCAAAGATACATTCAACAGAATGTGTCACATACAACCATGAGTAAAAAAAGTAAATAGGATGTTGTTGCCTCCATCATGCAGGATTGTGTTCCACTCCCACATGTCTGGTCCTCTTTCCACAGGCAATTTCTGCTGGGGAAGCCAAATGAAGCCATCAGTTTTGGGAGACAGCAGAGATTCAAGGCAGCTAAGGTGAGACCACACTATCCCCAAAATTATTCTAGCTGTTGATTTGGAAACCACTTAGGACTATGTGCTTCCCGTCATGGACTTGCTTCATTTAGCAAACCACAGGCATTTCTCTGGAGTGGATAAAGACATAGACAAGGTTATGACTCCACAAGGAAGAGCAGCACAATGAGCTGGGCGTTACCTCAGTGAATGTCAAACATTGCAGCTATGCAGGAGTGGCTACCCTGCAGCTCACGTCTGTCTGCTGGTTTTATCTAAAAAGAACTTTCCCAAGATTAGGTATATTCTCTCAAGTGTAAAACTAAATCGTGAAATTACAGCAAAATGTATGAGCTAGGCCTTGATTTTATTACCCTGTTTTGTAGACATTTATACACATGAAAATGGCATGAATATTTGTCCTGGATTCTTAGACTGTAGGGTTAGATTAGTCTGTAAGAAGAAACTGCAGATTGGTGAGCTCTGTGAGAGGTGAGACAAAAAAACCTTGTGCATTTAGAAGTAAATCTGAAAGTCTTCATACACTACAGTTTCAAAATCAATAGAAGTCCATGCTAATAAAAGAAAACACATACCTTTTAAGTACAGTTTGCATTGTCAACATGCAGATTTTTGAAAAATGCTTTTATCTGTGTCAACTCTATATATTTCAAATAATAAAATGCATACAAGAGATTAAAACTTCCATGTACTTCTGGGACACTTAATCTCCATTTGCTACAGAAACAATGATTTGCCTGAGACTGATAGTGTTCCCTTCAGTGCCACACTGCACTTATCCCTAATCATCCAGGTGCATAATGCTCCCCTCGGGGCAGTTCTCTCCTTCAGGTAACATTAATCCTGAGATGCTTGATATTAATAGAGGGTCCATGGAGGTAGGGTTGTGAAAAACAGATCCCAAAATGCATCCCAGTAAAAAAAGCTAAAAATCGGTTGTTTTGGTTTGCAAAGATGCAGTAAATCGTTTAAATGTGTTACTTTTGATCCCAGGGTAATAAAGAAGAGTTCTTACAGGACACCACATCTCTGGTTATGGCTTGATTTATAGTTTCTTTTTCTCACTGTCTTACCCATGCACAGATACACAAGCAATCAGGGTTGAAAAAGCCCAAGCCAGACTGAAGAATGGTTAATAACTAATCCAAAAGCAAAACCAAAGCCAACGCTCAAGTACTTTATACATATATACCTTCATTCCTACATACATAAATGCCTATGTCTGTCTTGCAAGTATTTGGTACAAGTATATGATGCAATGCACTATATTTCTGTCTAATATTCCCATGATTCACAGGGAAAATAAAAGTGACTAAAGAGTGAAGGATAATAACTCAAAACAGCACTGAAATATATAATTAGTTTACACTGAAGACATAACAAAATGGTATGCTTAAGAAAGAATTTTGACATAAGCCTTGTTGATCCTCGAGTGTGAGGAGCTCTCCCACCTGCCTCCACTCAGCCTTTGTAAGGGGTATCCAGAGCATCAGCCTGTAGTTGGATATCACCTTTAGCCATCGGTGACAGAAGCAGCACACAGTGGCCATGACCCTTTAAAATAAAAAAAGGTGGTCACTTTTTCAGCCGTTCCTCGGGGCCTTTCAGGACTATGCTGCTGGAAGAGTGCTGGAAACTACTGTTTTTATAAAGCACAAAATGCCTTTTTCTGCCAGCACTGCTAAATATCTCTTTTGGTGCCTGCTAGTGTTCGAAAATTTTCCCTGATCCTTTGTTGTATGGAGAGTGATGCTGCCCAGGGCAGTGGTAGAGTCATATCCCTGGAGGGATGTAACAGACATGTAGATGTGGCACTTGAGGACATGATTTAGTGGTGGGCATGGCAGTGCTGGGCTAACAGGTGTACTCAGTGATCTTAAGGGTGTTCTCCAACCTAAATTATTTTGTGATTCTGTGATTCTTCTCATATTCTTTCAGCAGCTGCCTGTGAAACAAGACATCAGTAATTATAAGAGTACTTCCAGTGTTTCGTTCTGCACTTGTGACAGGTTATGAAAAAAACCTCTGGAAAACAAGAAATTCCTGTTGAGAGAGAGGGAAATTATGGTGCTGTGTGCTGTCAGCTCTTTCAAGTTGTAGTACATTCACTGTTCTTAGCTGGGTGCAGCCTCTGCCTTCAGCAGGATTTGAGGACCCTGGGCTTCCATTCACATTTTGGGAAGGGGCTGTTGCTTGTGCTGCTGATAAACTGAGACTGAGGAGGCTGAGTGATGTCCAGGGTCACAGCAGTGCTTGTAGCAGATAAAGGCATTGACCGTGGCTTTTGTTTATGCACAGCCCTTTCAGTCACACCACATTTCTGGTCTGACAGATGAGCTTAAATATGGGGCTATATTAGCAATTAAGTTATTATAGAGCTTGTCCTCATTAGTGTGCTGTGCCTGAGAAACAACTGTGGTTTCCATCTAAGCATGAAGCCATGTGTAGTGGCCTAATTAAGTCTGCAAGGTCTATTTACATGCACACATTCGTGCAGTCATGTGCACATTTTAAGTGCAAACGCATTATTTTAATTACACTCTAGAGTTAGAAAGAAAAAATTGCTACATTCTTTGCCACTCACAGTTGCACGATAAGCCTGGTATCAGGGATAAGGGCATTCAATACCATCCCTTTGGAGAGCTTCACGTTGCTCAATAACTACAGATTGGCTTGTGGGGGCTAGTGGGTGCTGAGCATTTAGCAGCCTTGTTAGCATCTGGTTCATCCTGTGCCTAACTTGGCTGACTAGTGCCTCATATAAAAGTGACACTAACATGTTAAAAGCTGTACCAATATTAGCAGCTATGTGTGTACTTGCATCGTGCATCCCTGAATCCATTATAGCCATCAACTGCTCTGCCATTACTTCCGTGTTGGGATGTTTTTTGAATTGCCTAGTTCAAGTTCTTCTGCATCACTGTCAGATTCATGCTCCCCGCAGACAAAGTTTCAGAGGTTTCTTCTTAGATTAATACCACTCTTGGTGCCTTTTAAGAAGCACAGCTTCCAGTTAAAACAACACAAAGGAAACTGAAGTAGGTACAAGCGGGGAGAGAAATGTTTTATGGAAAATCAAAGTGCTGCTTTGCAGTAAATTATTCCTGTTTCAAAATTGTGAAGTAATAAGGAACTGGGATTGCTTGGAAGGGAAGCATAGGTAACATGGAAAATATTTTAGAGCTATGTGTTGTTTTGAAGGCAGTATGCATTTTTCATGGTTGAAAAAAAGAAAGCAAGTCAAACTAACATTGAGCCAAACTATGGATAAGTGAGCACCAGGACCACAGCACTCAGTGAAGCTTGGCTTGATGTTTAGTCCAAAGCACATTAAAAGACCCCACTCTAATCTTTTGCTAGTTTCACTGTGTGCCGAAGAAATTGCTCCCATCCTGGTCACTGACTGCATCTGTTTTGTAGCTGCAGAATAGTACAATAATAAAAACCATTGATTCACTCGAGTGGCCAAAGAGCAGTCATTGGGTGAGAGCCTCTGTGATGTATTGCTTTAGGACATCCCCGCTTCCAGCAGCTCCCCTTCCTGCTCATGCTCCTCTGAAAACAGACACGTGGCATTAATGGAGCCAAAGCATGGACAACTTCCACTGAGCACACACTGCTTTCCCTCGGGAGTAGCTCTGTGTCTTTCTTTCGATTTTAAGCCATGTTTTGGTTTTGTGATTGCCCTGAGAAGTGCAGTGGGGTAGCCCTGCACTGCAGTAAAACTTGTTTCTGTGTATGTTCAGCACCAAGTATTAGGACAGGAATGCAGAGGACTTGTTTTGTGGTGAAACCTCTTGGTAGGACAACCCAGCACAATTTAAATGCAGCTGCTGTGCAAATCATTTTAAGCTATAACAGAGGGTTTTGGTTTGTTGGGGTTTTTTGTTTTGTTTTGGTTTTGCACATAACAAAACCCCAAATCTGTCACTTCTACCCAGAGGCACGTGCTGTTTCTCTGAGGAAGGCTGATGCAGCCAGGCAGCTGAGGTGATGCTCTGCCCCAAATGTTGCAAAACCTGAAGCGTTTCACCACAGGGCAGCAGAGCTGTCACAGGGGAGGAAGTTTTCTGTTTGAGGAAATGCATTTGTTTTGTATGGAGTGACTTGTGGTGACACTGCCCAGGACCATGCCCAGGACCATGCCCAGGCTTGTGCTTCTAAAACCAGCCTAGCCACCCTGTCTCACACTGATGGTGTGCTCTGCCCTGGCACCAGCAGAGCACCCTTGCCCTGTGTCCAAATCTCAGGCCACCTCCAGATTTTCTGGATGAGCGTCAGAGAAATCCCCCGGCAGAGGAGCAGGGCTGGACCTCTGGAATATGTGCTGGGACGTGGATGACACCCTTGCCCCATGACTGCTGCTCTCCTCATGCCTCTGTGACTCACCCACAGCAAGCACGATGACAGACTGATCTGTCCTGCTCTGCTCTCTGAGGCTTCAGGCCAGCGGCACAGTGGCTCTGGAGTGGAGTAAAAAGCTAAATAATTAACGTGTGATAACTAAATTTGGCAAAAACAGTGGCCTCGAGTGAGAAAATAAATGCATCCTGCCATTAAGACCCTGAAAATAGGAAAGAGTTTTGCAAACAGCACATTATGAGTACAAGTGCCCACCTCCTACACCAGGCACGGGGGAAATGAGAATCATCCTCCTCCTCCATGCAGAATTTGGCATAGCTGGAGGAAATGTGGTCACTTGTGCTTGCCAGGGACCTGCTTCAAACCTCACTGCAAATAATGGCTTCCCACTGCCCTGAATGAGTTTTAGAGCAAGTCCAAAAAACACTATTTCTGCAACAATAGCATGTGAAAACAGTTCTTTGCATGAGCTAGGTACATGTGTGAAAATCCTCTGCAGGGGATTTTCCGTGTAGGGAAATAAAATGGCACCAAATCAGGGCACCAAAGTCCATTACCCTTTTAACAGGACTTCAGCATTGTATACTGTTGTCAGAAGATACCATATCCTTTTAAACAGCTGATTGCTGCCAAACTCACTGCCAGTGTGTTGCAAGTGTGCTGATATTTGTAATGAACGAAGAATTAAACAGCCAGGGTGCCTGTATCTGTGCAGTGATGCCAACACAGACATTTCCTCCACATGCTCTCCCTCTACTGCCAGAGCACGAGGTTTTCAGCAAAAGTCAGGGGACAGGCTTCACATGCCAGAGAGATAATCCCTGGGGAACCAGAACAACCCTGGGGAAGGGCAGGAAAAACTAAATACAGCCCATGGAGCAAAATGCAGAAGGGACTCCCACAACACTGGGGAAATCATGCAGTGGTCTGAGGTGGGGACCAGCATCACCCTTTGCTGGAAGGTGGCGTATCTCTGGGGAGAAGGCAGTCTGTGCCCTGTTTGCAGGACTGGACAGAGCTGGAGTGTTGATTTTTGCCCCTTTGACTACAGTCCTGCTGCCCTCCTCTGCTCCCCACCGCCTGCATTCCAGCATGTTTACTGCAGGGCTGCAGACCAGATCTTTATGAGATGCACAGGGCATGACTCACTCACAGCAGTGCCCAGGCTGTGGCAGAGCTGGGTTGTTAAACCCAAAACTTTACTTTCCGTACCCTGGCCCTGCAGATAAGCCGAGCTCTGCTGCACAGACCTGTTGACATGACTGTGCTTGTACTCTTTGTTTTTACTTCGTCTTGCCAGAAATCTTGTATGGAAAGGTTCTTAAGAGCCATTCTGGCTCAGATCTGAATTTGTGAGCACAGAGCAACGGCATGTTTGGGACAAGTCGGACACTTCTGTGTTTGTGCTGTTGAGGGGATCTCACCCCTGTCAGCGGGGCTGTGCTGCCTCCCCTGCTCTCCATCTCCCCACCAGTGTTCCAGTGCTCTGTTAAACACCCAAAAAGCCATCAGCTACCCCACATACCCAGAAGGCAGGAGATTTTATACCCTTGCAGTTGCAGATGTCTGTCAAGACTCTTGTAGATTTCACGAAATAAATGTCATCACAGTGCTTTTCACCTCTTTTTGGACTGTTGGATGGCTTAGAATTGTCCTGCTGGTGGTGCAGGTTCTTTCTAGGTGACACATACCTGGGTTAGTGTTTGCTGTACACAGACTTATGTCTTCTCAGCCCCTAAGTCCTCCAGAAAGAGTCTGTGAAACCCTGGTTTCTACCATTCCCACTGGGAATCAAAACAGCAACAAGTAAGTATCATCAATTTGGTTATATTATATTATTCAACGTTTTGGTTTGGGATTCTTTTCTGATACTCTGATGACAGCTGGGAACCTCAGGACCCTCCCCACACTGAGAAATATTTAGATCAGAAAGACAGAATCTGAAGAATTTAAGCCCCTAGACCTACACAGCCCTTTCAGCTGCTCAAAATGGCTCTGAACATCAGTTGCATGATAGTGGTGAGTTCTCCTCTCCAGTGGTATTATTTGCATCTCCTCCTCTTCAGGGTGCCCCAGCAGGCTCTGATTTTTGTTGCCTCTTCTCTGAGGATCTCCCTCAGCCCTGCTGGGGCCATGACTCATTTCCTCCTATGGCTCATCTCATCCTGTCTGCTGCCAGAGCTTAGAGCTTGCTCTTCCCCCTCTGCAGCAGCAAAATGTGTTACAAAACCAAGCAAAACTATCACATTGTTGGAAATCTGGTCTTTTTTTCCTGCAGCACGTAGGCAGCCTTGTCTGTGGACGCCTCTCTGAGGCTTCATATGCAGTGTGGTATATAAGGAAAGGCAGGGGAAAACCCCAGTTGTCTCCATATGGAACCCTTTTATATTCCTTGTGTAGTTCAAATGTGCAGAGAGGCACCGGCCAGAATAACTTAACAAGTAAAGTAGCCTCAAACTTCAATCTCAGATTTGTTAGTATAAATTGATAGCTTAAGTGGTGAAGTGAAGGCAGAAAACACCATGTTGGCAGTGCCAGCTGCCAGAGTTCTTGTAGTGAGAGTCATTCTGAAAGTGACCTGGGTGCACATTTTCCTGCTCCATGAGTGAGACCCTTCCTTTGTATGTGCACAGTGCGTCAGAAATTCTGTCTTCATGGTGTTCTGGATAGGTGACCCTCTCTTTGCCAAAGAAACCAATCCTTTCTGGAGTTGAAAACAAAACAAACAAAAAAATAAAATTAATTATTCTTTTGCCTTGATTGAATTTGTTTTCACTTGTCATTCAGATGTGGTTTGTGTCATTATTTTTATAAATTTTAGGGTAGAAAGTGATGAAAACTGAGTGGTAGGAGCCTTACAGTCATGCAATCTCCATTTAGCATAATTGAACTTTGGGATTTGGCTTCCTACAACTATAAGCGAAAATAAGGAATTTTAAGATGGTGGTTTTTTAATAATTCTTAGTCTGTAGCCCACTGGTGATGTGCCAGTGAGTTTTTTTGCTTCTGTGAAGAGTTAACTAGACTTTACCACATCCAAAGAAATGGGCTGATGTCTCCTGCAGTTGGAATTGAAGCATTGTCATCATGTTGGGCCTGAGATAGGATACAGCAAGACTCTGAAAGGTGCAGAAATGAAAATCAGCCTGCAAAGTCAGTGTCCAGGCTGATCTCAATCTGTGTGGAGAGAGACACACTGGGAAACACAAGCCCACTTATAACTGAGAAAGAGAAAACTGCTGTGAACTCAATCAGATGCACCCTCGTTTTTTTCAGACTTCGATTCAATTTCAAAAGGTAAGAGCACTGTAGCACTAATAGGTCACTGCTATAAATAAAAACACCAGGGTTCCAACCTCAGAGCTGACAGCAATTAAAATTTCATGCACGGAGAGTATTCTGCCAGTATATATGAGAGGACATAGCTGAAATGCCAGTAATGCAGAGCTCATTTAATTTTTTTTTTAATTGGATTTACTACTAATTGCAAACAAGAGCCAAACTGGCTGAAAAGAAATTATGGTCATGCGGGCATAGTCTGTTGGTTCATTCCTTATTTTCTCTTGAAAACATTGAAATATGTGCCATCTGGTGAGGTCACAGAGACTGTTTGCCATTTTTAATTTTTTTTGCAGTTTTTTCTCTTTCTTCCCTTTCCCTTTCCCTTTCCCTTTCCCTTTCCCTTTCCCTTTCCCTTTCCCTTTGCCTTTCCCTTTGCCTTT
>JAWWMO010000096.1:7225517-7241366 GCA_035047845.1 Dendrocincla fuliginosa
CAGTCTGATTACCAGCAAATGGCATGTTAGGTAGCCCACACTCTAAAACAATATTCTATATATATAAAAATAGCATGTAAATAGCATCACTGTGTGTTGCAGCTGCTGTGCAAAGACCCCAGCCACACTGTACAGCATTATCTGGTGCTTTTGCAGTAGAGGCAAAGGTGACATTAATAAATGGTAAAGAAGCAGATTTCAGGTGTTTCCTGGTGAACAGAACCTGTGAGATGGAAAGCCTGAGGAGTGGGCCTTGGCAAATCAGTTTAATTTTCCCTGCCTTTTTATCCTTGAATGATGGATTAAAAAATAAACTTCTTTTATAAAATGCCCTGAAATATTGATTACTAATATTGCTATAAAATGCACCATGAGAAATGTGTTGTGCTGTTCTTTATGGTCCTTTCTTTTTCCTGGGATATTCACAATAATTTAGATTGAAAATAATGCTGGCCATTTTAAAGGGTATTTTAAATCTTCTTTTTCTCATTCTCTATAAAAATCACATTTTTAAAATGCTTCCTCCCTTGCAAGAGGGCACTGAAGTGTTTTGTGCATCAAGGATACTATTGACATATTCACTGGGATATTTTTAGCACAGTGGGGAAAATAAAATCTTGAGAAAGGTCAGCTCTTTCACTGTGTTAATTAAATTTCTGCAGAAGGAGATTATATCATGATGGTGACATGCAGGCTCTCCAGAACACCACACAGCAGCCTGCAGCAGGTCGCCTTTGGTAGCTGGTGCAAGAGGGACTGGCAGGGATGGACATACAAGCTTGACAGGTCACCCCTGAGTCATGCAGCAGCAGATTTCCTTCTCTGATGTTTTTATTTCACAAAGAAGGGCAAGCAGATGGATCTCTTAAAAAGAGATTTGCCATTAGCCGAGTGCAGCTCTGTGTCCATCCTCTTTAGCAGCAGAATGTGATGATGATGATGATGATGATGGGATTTGCACAAGATGGCACCTGTCCATCACAGCCATCAGAGCGCTGTGCTGTCCCACAGCATGCTGCTAACACAGCTTTCCAAAAAACCCCAAGGATAGGCCAATTTAGATTGAAGATAGGGAAGAAGTTTTTTACAATGAGCGTAGTGAGGCACTGGCACTGGTTGTCCAGAGAAGCTGTGGATAACCCATCTCTGGAAACACTGAAGGTCAGGTTGGATGGGGCTTGGACCTGCTCTGGTGGAAGGTGTCCCTGCCAGTGGCAGGCAGAGTGAAAATGGATCGTCTTTAAGTCCCCTTCCAGCCCAAAACATCCTGCTGTTCCGTGCCTTTATACTTCTATGATTCTGTGATTTTGGAGAGGAAAATCGAATCCAGGGTCAGATTTTACTCAAAATTATGTCCACATGTCCACAGAGAGAAATGGGACTTGACATATCTACATTATTTTATCTCCTGCCCTCAATAAAACTTAAAGAAGATTTTGAAGGAAATCCTTGAAATTGGGATGCAAATGTACCTAAATAATAATCCAAGCTGCATTTTTGTTAGCAATGGAAACCCCACTTTCCTGCTCTACTTATGTCACCAGCCAGGCCATGTCTGTGGTTTCTGTGTCCCACGTAAATGTCATTTGAGTTATAGATAAGTTTTCTGTGTATCATAACAAATGGTGTGCCTTCTGCAGATTAAATCATCTCTGAACACTTCCAGTTGATAAAAATGCTTTCTTTTTCTCTTTCACCCAAAGTTGACTATATTGCTGCTGTTTTGTGGACATCTGTTCACTTTTGTTTGGCATCAACAAAGTGCACTGTAGAGCATGGGGTTTTAAAGCTCTGAGCAATGGTGATTGTTGGTTGTCAATAAATAGCCACCTTCTTCTTCCTTTGGAGGGCAAAGATTACTTGCTCCAAGTGGAAAAATTAAGAACGTGCTAAATAAGATATATCAATGCTTGAACATTGACTTCTAAAGGATATGAGGAATGGAAACTCGGAGGATTTGCTCTGTTAACAAACACCCTGACTGGACAAGACAAGGTAATGCATAGAGTATCTGTCAGGAGATGATCTGTCTCCTGCAGGAGACTGAGAGGGGGCAGGTGCACAGCAAAGACAGCGGCTCCACAGCCACCAGCACTGGGACTCATTCACCTGCAGCCTGACTGGTTCATGCCAGGCTTTGAATTCGTGTCTGCACCCCTGTCATGTCTCAAAACTCCACACAGACACCTTTCCACCCCTGTGCTCACTGGTGACTGCTGCCACATCCATCCTGCAGTCCTGCTGTGGCCGCCAGTGCCAGCACAGCTCTCTTCATCATTCCTGGCCAGGAAGGAGCAGAGGCTTATTTTTCCGAACATGTTCACTGATCCCCTGCAGAGCCCCGTGGTAGTTTAGCAAAACCTTCGTGGCTAAAGACAATTTTGGTTGGTTACCAGTTGATGGCACAGGGGCTGTTCCCCCTCCCAGTGAAGTGACTGTCACTTCCCAGCAAGTGTGAACCCGTCTTCATGCTTCCATAAGCAGACAGAGCAAGTTGCCTGGGTTGTGTCTGTTCAGCGGAGGATCCGTCCTGCAGGGTGGAACTGTCACCACCTTTCAAGACAAAGATTTTAATAAAAATCTGCACAAAGCATTTTAGCTCTCAACTGAATGACTGAACAGAGCAGTGAGGAAGGGGGTGGGGGGGAAGGTAGCCTATGTATCATCATGTCATATGTTTCATGAATGCTCCCGGGGTGGGTGTGATGAGTCCATGAGCAAATGAGTCTGTACAGGAAGATCAACAGAGTCAAACCCAGATGCTACAGTCATGGATCCAAGAACAGGAGGTTATACAGGGGATCCCAGAGGGATTGATTAACCTTCATTTGGGAAGGTTAGATTTAAGAATGTTAATTGCTTATGAAATCCTTGAACACATGATATTTAAATTCAGATTAATCCCCCCAATTTGCAGTTAATTTTTGACATGCTGACAGTGTTTTGTCACAAACACAGACATGAAGGAGGTTTCTGAAGAAAATGTCTGTGGCTGAGCTTTCACCTCACAAATGAGGGAGCATCACTGCCAGCATCACATCATTGGCCTCTGTCCCCTCTAGACATCCTCTCCCACAGATTTTTCGGGTTGGATGTGCAGAAGAATTGCAGCCCAGCATTTCTGAAAATGTTTCATGGCAGTGATAATTACATGGTGAAATGCAAGCTAACAAGCTGCATCTATTTAGTATTAAGGATTAATAATCTCAGTTTTAGTCTTTGCTCCCCTGCAGGGTGGCAAATCTCACCAAAGTCATGCTTCAATAAATACAAAAAGCATGATACACAGCCTAGGCACAGCGTATGTGTAAGCTTCTTACTCTTCTTACCCATCATCTGGGACCGGCCCTAATGCTCTGTAGCTTCAGCAAAACAAAAATACATACTTGTAGAGTCATGGAATCTCATCGTATTTTGGATTGCAAGAGGCCTTAAAGACCACCTAGTTCCAAGCGCCCTCCCTTTCACTGAACCAGATTGCTCAGAGCCTCATTCAACCTAACCTTGGACACTTTCAGGGATGGGGCAGCCACAGCTCCTCTGGGCAACCTGTGCCAGGGCCTGCCCACCCTCACAGTCAAAAATTTCTTCCTAATATCCCATCTAACCCTGCCCTCTGTCAGTTTGAAGCCATTCCTTTTGGTCTTTTCACTCCATGTCTGTGGGGAAACCAGCCCGTAATTATACCGAATGGAATGAAAACAACATCAAGAAGAATCAAGAAGTAGAAAGAAGAAAGACAATCCAAATGAAGAACTTGCCCCGCTCGTGGAAGTGAACCATGTTGGGGGAGCCCTGCATTGAGTGTTTGAATTTTTTGTAAGTTTTCATTAGAGTAGTTAATAATCCTTGTATTAGGATAGTCATAATTACGTTTGTATCATTCAAATGTTCCTATTGGCTGTTATTCCCCTGTTTTCCTATTGGTCCTGGTTTGGTGCATTGCACCATTCCCTAATATGGTTAGCCCCTCCTGTGAAACCCCTTGTTTGGCCCAGTTACCACTTTTCCTTTCCCTATATGTCAAACTCCGCCTTAACTCCGCCTTAAGTCACTCCCTAGTTCTAGACCCTTCCCCTCAATCCCTATAAAAGCCTGATGCTCCCTTAATAACCTGCCATTTCTTCTCCACCTTTATGAAGTGTGCTTGTCCCTTTTTCCTTCGTGGAATGCGACACATATCCACATCCCAAGTCCCTCTCCAGCTCTCTTGGAGCCCCTTTAGGTACTGGAAAGGGCTCTAAGGTCTCTCTAAGTCTTCTCTTCTGCAGATCGAACACCCCCAAGCTCTCTCAGCCATCACCTGCGACACAAACCCTGCTCTGCTCTCCCCATTCCAGGGTTATTTATCCCCACTTCCAAGCTGCCTTCATCAGCTCTTTCTCACCATGCTTTGTACACCTTTCATATGGGTGAGATGATGGTTCCTGGGCACTGTGGGCCACACCACACAAAGGACTCATCACCCAAGGCTTTCCTTTTGAGTCCTCTTTATTGTGCCACTTTTTATAGCAAAGATGTTGTGCTTCACCCACCCTTGCTCATGACCAGCTGTCTCTGTCTGGACCTTCCCTCTGGATCAGAACACACTGGGCACCCGGTCTACTTGCTCTTTTGATCTCATTGGCATCTTTCTCCCGACTGCCTACTGATGGTGGCCTTCTCTTGAGCACCCTGGTACCAGCTGGAGAAGTGGTAGGAGGCAACAAGCTCAAATGGCAGACAGAGGCAGGGACCTGCCTGCTTCTAGCTCAGTTTGTCTTCATGTCCAGGGTCTCAGTCTTCTCCAAAACTGCATCCGGGTGCAATGTTACAGAAGGCAAAACGTGGTTTCGTGGGGTATTTGCAGCACAGGTTGTGAAAACAGCTGCCATTCCTGTGGAGTTTCTGGTACACACAGCTCTCCCACATCACCTCTGATAGGCAATGTGTGTACAGTGGCTGCTTCACATCATCATCACGAAAGAGATCCAGTCCCTCAGTCAGCTTGATTTCAGCTTAAAGAGACTTGACACTTCAAAGCAAGCCTCAGTCTCCATTTGGGGTAACTTGTGTAGGACATTTACCTGAGATGACAAATCAGTCAGTGCTCCCACACATTTGTGAGCTGGAAAAACACTTCAGAGCAGCTCTAACCACAAAGGTGACCAAACATTTCAGGTAGGGTTTTGCTAGATATTTTTTGTGAAAACTACTTGAAAACACTGTTCTCTCTTGCCTCGCTTTGGTAGCCACTGCATGGTGTATTTTACTCTCCTGACTGTGGACCTGAGGTTCCCCCATGGTGCATTGTACATGCATCCTGCTGGCCCAGCTTCCCTATGCCACACACTCAGAGCTCCTGACAGATCCAGCTTAACCATCTGCACCATGTTCTAGCAGGAAAAAAAGGGTGGGATAAAGGCAAAAGTGAAGTGACAAAGGAGAAGAGATGGGTCACCAACTTCATATAGGCAGTAACACCAGATCTGTCTTCACTGCCAGATTTTGGAGTTCCACTGGGTACCTAAAAGAGGAGTGGATCCCTTCTTTCTCGGAACACAAACTGTCTTGTCAGGCTCACTCCCAGATAGGATATCTGTATTCTGGAAGTACGCTGAAGGTTTCTTATTATGTCGTTTCTTTGGCTGCTTGTGTGAGCAAATCTTGTAGTCAGGCAATGTGTGAATAGTTTGGCACATATAATTTACTCAGTGTATTCAGATGTGGTGTAAGGAATACTAAGCACAGTCGTCTCATCAATGAAACGGACTGATTTTAAATGCTGGGCTTTTTTTCTTTTTCTTGGCAGTGGGGGTTACATGTAAATCTTGTACTTGTGTGTATGTTTCAAAGAAATTGTTCTGGTGTTTTTTTAGAAAAAGAAACTATCCAGACTTGCAGTGAGACAACTGGCCTTGTCAAGTCAGACACCAAGGGGAAATACGGGATGGAATAAAAAAGCAACTCTGGGCTGAAATAGATGTGTAATCTCTTTCCTAAAGTGTGCTCTTCCCTATCACCCCTTGGAGGCAGGGCATTCAAGATTTTTTCACCTCCTGGAAGGCAGTGCCCAGGCTCCAACACTCATGTCCAATTGTATGAACCATTATCAGTGGCGCTGCCATTAACTTAGGAGTGCCCAGGGCTCCTTTCCCTTACACCGCTGTAAATCAGAAACAAACCCTCAGAATGAATGGGGACTGAGGAAGGAGTACAAGAATCAAGCTTACATTATATGGAAGGCTTGATCTTTATGTTAGCTTGCTTTCTAATCTCATCCTGGGATCCTTCCCCTTGGATTCATATGGGAGGCCTCTTGTTGTGGGATACCAGCAGCTCTGTGGGATGAAACCCATCCACCTTCAGATCAGCCCAAGGCATGATCTTCCAGTGACTTTAGGAAGGATCTGCTCACATGGCCCACATCTGGCAACACTGCTGCTCCCTGTCCCGGGGAACAGCTAGAAACATGTGTGGATCCACACTGAGAACTGGAGGGTGTTTAGTATGCAGAAAGCTCCCCTTCTTCCTTTTTCCCATGTGGGTTTTTTTTTTTCTTTTTTCTTTCTTCTTTCTTAATTAGAGAACTGGATAGCTCTGTAACACTGAGCAGCTATTATGACACAGTCTGTCAGCTGTAGTACTGGCAGGCGGGTATCTGCAGGTTGTGTCTTGGGTTTGCTGATAGGGACCTTGCACAAAGAATATCTCCTGCCTTCATCAGTCCCTCTGAACCAGCCTGTCAGCTCAGGAGACAGGGAACAAGGCTCAAGCTGTGATTGCAAGCCTCCAGCTCCCTACTGGGGAGCAAAGAGGACAGGAATCAAACCCTGGGGCTGATTTCTAATTGGTAAGACAAGGAGATATTTAAAATGAGATAGCTGCAATTAGCATGAGAGGCACTACACCGATCGAGAGAAATGCTTCTTCATAAGAACAAGCTGTTGCCTCTCTCAGGGGGGGACAAGCAAGGGAAAGGTAGCCTGCCTGAAATGGGCTAGCTGCATCAAATTAGGCAGGAAACTCAGTATACAGGCAGAAATCTCTTCCGTGAAGCTTGCAATTGATTACAAAGGAATCATGGCTCATTGAAAATATACATTAATATTATTAACCTTGGCACTTTGCTTAGGTTAGTTGTTTTACCTTTTATGGGAGGAGGATAACTTCTTACTATTTTGTAATGGCAGGTGATAAATGAGATCAGAGTGATTGCCAAAATTTCTGGTAAACCCACTTCCCAAAATCAGTGACAGAAATATTCTCCACTAGCACAAAGCTCTTCCCAGAAATCTCACTTCACTTTATTTTCTTCAGTGGAATTTTAGTCTTTCATATTTAACACAGACTGCAGGTTTCTGATATCCATAATTCTCTGGTGCCACTTCAGTCATGACACAGCTTGGATGTGACCTGTTCATCCACAGGAAGCTGAAGAGGAAATTTCAAGCCCTTGAAGAACACAGTTTGAGCATATGCTGAATGCAAAGCAGCTGACATTTCCTTAAAAGTTACTTACAAGCAGCACTAATTATCTTATTTTTTCTGAAATTTTATGAGTGGTGTCAGTGCTTAAAAAAACTTGAAGAGAATCTGGAGAATAAGGTTTTGCTGGAAATGTTGAGCAGAGCTCGGAGCTGTAGATGATAAGGTCATAGAAAAAGGGAGCATAGAAACTGAATTTCTTCTGACAGCCTTCCCGGTGCAGCAATGCTGAGTATCAAAGAAAAGCAGAGGTTTCCATCTCTAAAAATAAACTCAAACAAGAGCATCTTGAGATATGCTTAGTAGCAGAGTGCAGCAGCAGCTGTGGCACTTCGCTTGATCTCTCCTTGGCTCCAACTGGGAGGATTCAGGCCACTGCCTTTCGTATATTGTTTAAATTGAAACACTCAAAACAAACAGCCAACAAGTGTTCTGACACACAAAAAAAATTGTTTTCAGGGCTTCTGCTTTTTCATATGCAATTTTTTTTTCATCCTTCTTACTTCTGCCTTGTTTTCCAGCCCCCTTATTAATACAGCAAGTAAGGAGCCAGAGAGCAGCCTTGATTCTCATCAAGCTCAGAACAAAGGGAAGAGAGGGAGGAAGAGCCAGCATCACGCTGACTGAACACAATGGGTCCTTAAAGGGTAAAAAAAAAAGGGCCAGGATCAACCACTTCTTTATGTTACAGGACTGCAGCAGACAAAAATGAATTCACAATGACTCAATGGCCTTGAGCTGAGACCTTCAGCCCAGCACTGCCCTGGCCCTTTGCTGAATGCAGCAGCAAACCCTGTGGGTGATGCTGGGGTACCTGTGGTGGCAGATGTTGGGGTACCAGTGGCAGGTGAGAGGCAACACAATCCCTGAAAACCTGCTGGCACCCTTGCTGCCGTATTCCCAGTGAATGTGTGGGTTTCTGTCCTCTGCTTAGACCACAGACCCACACACATGGGCAGTCCCTGAGGCCACACAAGGGAAACAGCAGGCAGGATTGCTGTCAAAGTGACACAGCTATGGTTTTCCTGGTTTTAGATAAATGCCTGATTTAAGAAAATACACATTTGAAGAAATTGTTCAGTGTGGGGGTGGCAAGGCATTGACACAGGTTGTCCAGAGAAGCTGTGAATCCCCCATCTCTGAAACACTGAAGGTCAGGTTGGATGGGGCTTTGACCAACTTGCTCTAGTGGAAAGTGTCCCTGCCAGTGGCAGGCAGAGTGGGACTGGATGATCTTTAAGGTCCCTTCCTACACAAACCATCCTCTGATTCTGAAACTTCAAGGTTCTATGACTCCATGCTTCTGCACTTCTGCAATTCCTTGATTCTATGATTTGAGAGGGGAAATCAAATCTAGGGCCACTTTTTACCCAAAAATGATGTCAACATGACCACAGAGAGAGGTGAGACTTGACATATGGCACATGGTGTGACTCTTGGGGATGGTCCTGTGCAGGGCTAAGAGTTGGACTCCACAATCCTTGGGGGTCCCTTACAACTCAGCATATTCTGTGTAATGCTGTATGTGATATCTACGTTATTTTATAACCTGCCCTTACCAAAGCTTAAAGAAGATTTTGAAGGAAATCCTAAAAATTGGGATGCAAAGATGCTTAAACAATAATCCAATACCATGTTCCTGCCCTATGTATGTCACCAGCCAGACCATGTCTGTGGTTCCTGTGTCCTTCTGCCCCTGTAGCAGAGGGAGGAGGGTGTGAGAGTGGCCTGGAAGACAGGTTGTCTCAGGCCTGAGCTGACTCATATCTCTGACTTTCTCTGCCTTGGCAAGGAGCTGTAGCAGTGAACTCTGCGAGCAGCTGTAAAATAGGGATGATCCCCCTCCTTCCACAACTTAGCCTGAGTAAAGTATGTGTGTGGGAATTTACAAAATCTCCTTGTCCACATAAATGGTCTGTCATTCAGGTTATAGATAGGCTTTCTCTGTATCATAATAAATGGTGTGCCTTCTGCAGATTAAATCATCTCTGAGGCACTTTCAGTAGATACAAATGCTTAGTTTTTTCTTTTGTTTGGGGTTTTTTTCATTCATTTGGCAGACAGGTCCACGTGGCCCAGACAGTGCCATGAGGATGACCTGGTCCATAGCCATGAGCAGCTGGTGTACAGCTTCTCAACAGGGCTTCTGAGAACTGGGGGAATGCATCCTTTTGGTGCCTGCTAGGGAGCTGTGCCCAGGCAGCAGCCAAATTGTCAAAGGGAAGCCAGTGATGCCCTCTGAACATTGCACAAATGTCCAAGTACCTCCAAGCCCACTATGGGAACCAAGGACAGAGTTCACATGCAGTGACTGCTCTGTCTTGGGTGAGAGAGAAAAGGCCAAAAAAAAAAAAAATCCAAGGGTGTCGTGGGAAATAAAATTTTGTATTTCTTACTTATATGAAATAGAACTTTGCCACTGAAGAAGAAAGGGCCTCAGGGGAAGAGGGGCTTAGGTCTCTCCTAAGTGGTGCCAGGTGCCCAGAGTGGCTTTGGGGACAGACCAGATGCCTCCAAGCCCCTGTCCCCTCCCACTCAGAGCTGCTGAGCCCCCTTCCATTCCACAAGACCGTGGCTTTGACACTGGTGGGATTCAGCCCCGGATATTTCACTGCAACCAGAACAATGTGGAAACAGAGAAATGGATGCTGGAGCATGAGAAATTCCAGGAAAATGACATCACTTGGATGCTGGAGAAGACTGAGGGGAACATGGACAAGGTGGAGGGTCTGCTGCTTTCTGCACTGCAGCAGCACTGGCTGTTTTGGAACCCTGCAGCAGCCCTTGTCCTGCTCACGGCAGGGCTGCTGGCTGGCCAGGAGAAGGAAGCATGCCAACCCCATCCCCAAGGGATACAGCCAAAGTAAGGCTGGACAGGGCTGTCAGCAGCCTGATCTAGTTGAGAACGTCCCTGCTCATTGTGGGAGTGGTGGGGTCAGACTAGATGGCCTTCAAAGGTCAAATCCTAAAACAATACTACAACAAAACAATAATCTCAGTCCAGATCCCATGGAGGATAAACATCTGGGAGCAGTAGGACAAGAGGCAATGGCCTCCAATTGTGATAGGTAAAGTTCAGATTGGATATCAGGGAAAAATGGATATTATGTTCACTGAAAGGGTTGTCAAATGTTGGCACAGGCTTCCCAGGGCAGTTATGGGGCCAACCATCCCTGTAACGATTTAAAGCCATAGAGATGTGGAACTGAGGGGCATGATGTAGTGGTGGGCTGGCTTAATGGTTGGACTTGGCGATCTTAGAGGGCTTTTCCAACCTAAATGATTCTGTGAGGACACATGGCTAAAGCTACTGAGATACAGACGCACACCTGCTGTGCATACTGAGCTGAGCTGAACAGGACATCTCTGCCAGAGCCACGCAAGGAGAAAGGATGAGTTCCTGAGGAAAACCCCACTCACCTGCACAACCCTTCCCACACTGCTGCAAGGTCTCTTGCAGTGACAAGACAGGAGACAGCTTGTTCACCAAGTGTCTCCTACTCAATAAATTAACTTTTCTTTACATAGGAAGTGAGTTTTGAAGTGGTTCTTGCACGTAGACATAAGGAATTCTTGACAGTATAGGACAATTTCAGCAAAAGCTGTTGCTGTGATTTGACTGGAAGAGAAAGAGCTCTACAAATATTGGTCGAGTAGCAGAAGGATAACCCAGAATAAGCCAGGTTGCTACGAATGGATGATTGTTCACCAACTGCTTCCTGCTGGCCTGGGAGTAGCAGCCAGCAATGCCTGGTGTCATTAGGCCTCTGTTTAACCACAGGTATAGCTGGGAGGGAGGGCATGTTTGCATTTCATTTGTACAGATACGATCAGCTGTTCTCAGAGTGCACCTGCTGTAAAAATGTGTCACGCGCTATTACCCAAGCAAATGTAATGCCCCCAAAATAAATATGCCCCATGACTTTGCAGGCAGTAATTGATGGAAAAACAGGTGTTTCCCCTATGCTCTGTGATTGCCTACACATGTGGCTTCTTTTATACTATCTTTCAATTACTTTGTAGTGTTGGCTTCTACAGAAAAAGAAAGTGTTACTGAAAAAGAGTGTATTTCAAGAGTGTTCTTTGGTCAGATGCCAAATTAAATAAAAGCAGCACAGCCTTTTTTAGTATTTAAGTAATTAAACCACAGCATCCACCACATCCACTTTAGGCACTGAACTGCTTTTTCAGCTACTCTCATTTTGAAACACGGTGCCCTGACTTTGCAAGTTCAAGCTACGTATAACACAAATTCCTGTTTGAATGGTGTTAACATTCTCAAATCGGACCTTCCAAGCAGAATCAGTAAAAGAATATCAACACCTGTGTGGCTGGTTGCTTTTATACTTTGGAACCCAAAGTTTTATCTTGAAAAAGCATTTAGCTCCTGACAGCTGTGTATGATCTACTGGTCTTGCAGTGCTAATAACAGGAATGTTTTGTAATGAGATTCAGGCAGAAATATCAGAGGTCACTTTATTTAGCAGGTTTTCTGCAATGTCTTGTTTTTCTAGGTGAATGCACTTGGAGAAGTAAAGGGAAAGTGGGAACAGCCTGAGAGCCACCCTCAACTGGAGAAGGCTGGTGATATGCACTAGCCAAAACACTTGGTCTGCAACTGGGTTGTGTTGATCCCTCTGCACTGATCTGTTCCCCCAAGCACGTCTCTGCCTTTGCATCACTCTTTCTTTCTTCATCAGAAATACACTTTGCAACATGGTAAGATGAAACAATGATGGCGTTGCCCTGAAAACTTTTGAATTTTCTGCTGATAAATGTAGTGCTTTTAGCTGCCTTTGATTTCCTTATGCCCTGTTCCTGTTTATCTCTGCTCTTTCCCTATTTGCCTCAGGAAGAAAGACAATTGTTTCTCTTCTACTAGGCTTACAAAGAAGAAGAAATGTAACTTTTTCTCTTTATAACTTCCTGCAGTGCTTTTATTTCAGTGACAGCTTTCTCACTTCACCAGTTTCAGGGTTTCATGCCTGTGCTTCCCATCCTGTAATCAACATATTTCTCAGGGTTCTGGCCACTATTCAGATGTGGTGAAGCTTCTGAACTTTCCATCCTTCCCCTGAATGGTAGATTGTGCCCTGCTGCATGGTTCTGACTGATGGGACACGTTTGTGGCCAGAGTGGACATGGTGAAGCCACATGGTACCAGCTGCAGAGAGCAATCCTCACACCAGTCTCAGCCTCAGCAGTAAGGAATGGGTGTCTGCAGAGATGCCACACCAGTCAAGCAGAGAGTTGGGCTCAAGATTATGGACTTGAGCCTTGACTACAGATTATTAGTTTAAAATGTGTTATCTCTATTAACAAGCAAGGATATAGGATGCTGTGTGTAAGTGCTTGGCTTTTCAGAACCAGTCTGTGTCCCTTTTTCATGGACAAGTCTTTGAAGGATCAGATATGCAAGTACAGAAACACACCTATAGCCTGAAACCTTTACATGCCTTTTGACAATAAGGAAGAAAAATGCACTGTTAAACTCCCAGCCCTGTGAGTTAGGATTTCATTCTCAGTATTGCACACTGTATTGACGGATATCAATACAAGCAAGGGAACATTTTGCACTCGGTCTACAAGGAGACACTGCAGCTTGGGAAATACAATGATTCCCACTCAGCTACCACACACTGAAAAAACCCCAAGAGCTGCTTTACCAACAGTTCTGCACCAGATACAAAGAGGTCTTTACCAGAATGTGGATCCCCTAGAAGCATATTTATCTTGAATATCATGTTAAACTGAAGTTATAAAGGAGAAATAATATTTTTATACCTGGTCTCGTGTTTGTTTCTGATCTTACACTCAGGCAGAATACCACTGGGTGCACCAGGGGCTAAATGAATCTTTCACTGATAAACAACAAACCTAAATTGTTTATGAAGCATGAAACAATTACCTTTAACTACACGTAATGCTGCCGAGCAAGCTGTTCCTTTTTAGTGTGCTATTATTAGATGGGAATGTAGTGGGTTGGGCAGCATAATTCATGAATGGATGGGATAACCAAGTCCAAGTAGCACAGAGCTCATTTTCTAGCACAGTTTAGAACTCTGTATGCAGCCTATTATCCCGCACAAAAGAATATCCCAATGAACAAACATATGAATGAGTTAATCATTCAGAAAAGAGTACCTAAATTATCAAAACACTCCTAGGGATGCAGATGTTCTAGCCTCATTATACATATATGTGGCCCTCATTTAGTTTTGTATGGAGATAATATTTCTGCACAGTTCCTTAATACACAATGTAAAAGTCAAGCCAAGTAGTAGTCTCAGTGATTAGAAATGAGAGGTAAAAATCCCCTTGTGTTTGGAGTAGAACAGCAGTAGTAAAATTTCACAGGAAAAACCCCCATGAAACTGAAAATTGCTTGGTGACATGACTGCATTTTAAAAAAGCCTCAGAAACAATGCTAAGAATGGAATAGAGGGATCTTTAGGGCATCTGTCCAGGAAAGTAAAGAAAATACCTTTTTGGCAGTGAGCACTCAGAAACCCATCCAGAGAATAAAATAAATTAAAATTAACAGAAACCCCATGCCCTGTTTTCTGGCTTGGCTTTGGCAAAGCTTGACCTGTTGTTTTACCACGTTGCAGAAAGTGAGTGTGGATAAAACCCAGGATGCTGCTGTAGTGTCATTTTATCAGTGTTCATTTCTATATCAGTACTTATGGTTATTTTCTTGGCATCTATGGTATACTTACTATGTACTTGTCCTTCTTCCCCTTATAGATCCATTCAGATTCCTATTATTTTGGGCTCCTACGCAGCAGCAGCAGTGGTTACAATCCCTCTGTCCCTATGGGAACATTCCTAAGAGCCCTGAAGATGCTAAGAACCATACCCACCCTGGCACAATGTCTGAGGCTGAGATGTCAGACACTGAAACACTAGACTTGTACAATATTTTCCTCTCCTCATTGTTTTGTATTTATGTTTTTGGTAATCTTCCCATTTTAGAAGTCAGTGAGGAATAGGGCATGTATATCTGTCACGCTGTAATAAACAGAACAAAAGTAGTATTGAAGCAGAAATCTAAAAGCAGCTTATTAAAATTTGCAATTTAAAAGTTGGAAGAATCAAGCAATGAAATACAGTGAACTATGTATTGAAGCTGCTCAAAGGTTCATTTTCAGAAGGCAAAGGAGAGAGCATTTAGAGAACATTAGGGAACTTTTAGATGCATTTTCTAACATGCAGAGATAGACAATGAAATGGTAGCTGAAAGGTTAAATAAAACTGAAGAAGCTGGTGAAATGCACATGCAAATGGCAGTAAGTGCTCTAGAAATTGAACTATTTGCTGACAAAATGCGATTCTAAAAAGAAAAGTATATAGATTGATTTTTTTAAAATGTGGAATTGTATAAAATGGGTAACTTTAGGATGACTGTATTTGCTGCATCATCAGGGTGGGCAGCGGTGTCCATTAATGCAGCGTATCTGTGGTGCATCGGAGGTGTCAGGGGACGACGTGTGTTAATCAGCTGTGCCGTCTGGTGGGTCCCGGTTTTTTAGCTTAATTGAATGACAAATGCCGTATCCCCCCGCTGTCCCCTCGTACCGACGCGAGAGAGGACGCGGGGCTGGGGTGGGGACAGAACACCCACCGGCGACGGAATGGGTGCGAGGGGCGGGCGGGGTCCGCGCTTCTGCCTCCCCTTCGCCTCGGGGTCTCACTGATTCCCTACAAAAATGGAAGCGATCCTACACCGTGCCCCGGCCTCTGTTCGGGGGGCTGCCCTCCACCCGTGGGTATCACAGCCCCGCATGCGTGGGTACTACGGCCCCGCATCCGCGGGCACTACAGCCCCGCACCCGTGGGTACCACAGCCCCGCATTCGTGGGCACCACAGCCCCGCACCCGTGGGCACCACAGCCCCGCATCCGTGGGTACCACAGCCCCGCATCCGTGGGTACCACGGCCCCGCACCCGCCTGTCCCGCCGAGCCGCCGCCGCCCCCTCCATCCCCACCCCGTCCCCCGGGAGCGGCCGGGCTTCGCCCCCGCCCCTCCCGCTCGTTTCCGCACCCCCACACCCACCCTCGGGAATCACCCCCCCTGCTCGGGGGCCAGGTACACTTGACGTCAGGATGGCTGTCGTCGTTTTGACGTGTAAACACTCATTTCCATTCCGGCTCCGGAGGGTCTGGGAGCCTCGGGCAGCCGCCCCGCCAGGCAGGCAGGCAGGCAGGCAGGCAGGCAGGCAGGCAGGCAGGCAGGCAGGCAGGGATCGGCTCCCCCGCTATCGCGTAGCAACGCTGCGCCGCATCCCGCCTGCATCCCGCCAGCACCACTCCCGCACCCCGCGGCCAGGGCCGGGCGGTGCTGGGCCGGCCGGTGCGCGGCCCTGGCCGTGCTTTTGGCA
>JAWWMO010000096.1:7241466-7255164 GCA_035047845.1 Dendrocincla fuliginosa
CTTTTGGCAGCCTGGAGCCTGCCCCGAGGAGGCAGCGCCGAGAGGCTCTTCCTCAACGAGTGGGCGGCGGAGATCCCGGCCGGCCCCGACGCAGCCAGGGCCATCGCGGAGGAGCTGGACTACGACCTCATGGGGCAGGTAGAGCCGGGCGCGGGGCAGCTCCGCGGCGGGGATGCTCCCCTTCCCTTCCCGTCCCTTCCGCCTCCATCAAACTTGTGCCCGGCTGCCGCCGCGGGGCTCCGAGGAGTTCGGAGCGCCTTCTCCCCCAGCGCAGCGTCCCGAGCCCCGGGTCTGGGTCTGGGTCGGGGTCCGGGTCCGGCTCTGGGTCCGCACCTGGATGGGGGACGGCGCTCCCAGAGCGGATTCGGGGCAGAGCGGTTCGGCTCTTCCGCAGGGGAACAGGCAGAGGCCGGGCAAGGACCTCCCGCTCTCCTTGAGGGACCCGGGCAGGTTCGGGGTCTTTGTCGGTCCAGCTCTCCCCGGAGGGATCCAGGCGGGGCACCCCGCTCTCTCTGGAGGAGACCGGCCGGGCACCCCGCTGTCCCGGAGGGTCCCGGAGGGTCCCAGAGGGTGCCAGGGCTTCCCGGCTCACCCCCAGCAGCCCCGGCTCCGGCCCCGTGCCGCCTCCGCCCCGCCGGCTCCATCGGCATCGCGGGGCTTCTCTCCAGCCATCCCTCGGGCGCTTTTTTTGGGATGCCGTGACGTCAGCGCTGTCAGGGATGAGTAACCGCCGTGAGGGAACATCCTTGTGTCACCTCCCGGCGAGGAGGGTCCTGTGCCGGGTCCTGCGCCGGCCACCGCGTCCGACAGCGCCGGGACCCCGCACCGTCCGTCCATCCATCCGTCCGTCCCTCCGTCCCCCCCAGGAGCTGTCGTGGCCGGGGAGGGTGTCCGGGTGGGGGTCAGCTCCCCTCCTACCACTTCGTGGGCAGCCCAGCCCCGTTCTCGGGGCTCCCAAACCCCGCGGTGTGACCTCACCGCAGCGGGCTTGGTCGTTCTGCCTTTGCAGTCGAGGTATTTGCCACCACCCATTTCAAACCATTTAAAGGCACGGGGGTGCTTCCCAGCTCTCCCCGGGGACCGGCTGGTGTGCAAGTGTAAGTGCCCTCACGATGGATGCCTCTACAAACCAGCGCCACAGTGAGGTACCTGAAGCCTCGCAGCGCTGAACCCCAGGACGAGCAGACAAAACTGGGGTGTGAGCACATGTACAACCGGCCCTGCGAAGTGTGGCCACGTCAAGGTGTGTCCGTGAGTGTAGTGGTCACTACTAGAGGTGATAGTGAGTACTGTAGTAGCCATGACTGCACTTTGGCTAGCCTAAATGAAAATGTTCCCCCGATTTCTTCCATCAGGCACACTGTGATAAGCACTTGTTACCTACCACAGTGATAAGCACTTGTTACTTGAAGAATGTTTTCTAGTTCAGATTAAAATATCCAAAGGCGAGTTTCTTGATCTTTGGTCTTTTGAGCAGACTGAATTCACTCAGGTTCTGGTTGTTGTTACTTGCTGCAGTGGGGATAGTTAAAGCATGCCTGTGTCTTACAGATTGGATCACTCAAAAACCACTACCTATTCAGACATAAAAGCCATCCCAGAAGGTCCCGAAGAAGTGCCATTCATATCACTAAGAGACTTTCTGATGATGAGAGGGTGAGTGTTAAATTTATTCTTTTTTGTTTTAGTTTGGCTTGTTTTGTTTTTTGTTTTTTTTTTCCTTTTTTGTCTCTTTATTCTGTCTTCTTACTGCTGGCTTCATACTGAGGTAACCGGCAGGCTTGCCTCATTTTGTAAATTTAACTTATTCAGCCAACCATACTCAGGCTGAATAATACTTAACTACTCTGTCATTAACAGGCAGAATCTGACCATCCCTTACCATATATTTTACAAGAGTTTTCCAAATTAAGATTGAAGATGTGCAGCGCTGTAATTACAGATGTTGATGTGTCACTGATGAAAATGTGAATGGGGAACTACAGGGCTGGATTCAAAGTAGAAATCTATAGATGCACTAAGTTTAATTAGGCCACGTCTGTGCAATTACCACGTGAATTAGGTTTGATTTAAAGTGGCTGAATATTAAGTGAAAAATGAAGTAGGGAAAAAAAGGCTGAGGTTTGGCTGGACTGGCTTCTATGACAAGCTAAACCCCCTTCTCAGAGGATCCATCACATATTCCAGACTTGCAGTCTTTTGTTGCACTGGATCCCACTGCAATCATGGAACAGTCACACTGAAGAGCCAGAGATCTTGGGTGAGATCCACTGATGAAGAAGACTCCCCATTTATCTGATTTTATCTAAGAGAGAACCATTTCTCTTTGTTAATGTGTTGAAAAGCTGGGATTCATGACCTGTTTAATGAGAAGATCAGAATGCTGTCAGCCTCTCTTAAAAACTATTTTCTGGCAAATTTCAGAACAACAAAATTTGATTTACTGATCAGCACTATTGCAGCAGTCATTGTGACACCATGAGCAGTCCAAAGCATGAAGCAGTCTAATTGGGAAAACCAACAGATTACAATATAAGGACAACTCATTTGAGAATGAGTAATTTTCTATCTGAAGGTTTTAGATGCAAATGTCAATGAGGAGGAAATATTCTGTGTGTGGCGAGACAGGGTGTTTGTTTTGCCTGTTGTGATTCAAAACCATACTTTCCCATCTATGTCCTTGCAAACATTGATTTAACAGTTAAAGCTGAAATAATTCTGACTTGGAGTTGTTTGAACCCGCAGTTTCAGTGTAAACTACTGTTCTGATTTATGCCCATACATAGGATCAGATGTCCAATGTCATCATCGTATAGTGTTCAGGAGCAGAGTTTTGGCTGCAGTTACTCTCTTTTTTGGACTTAATACATTAAATGCATCTCTTGCACAGGGAAGAATGACAGTGTTCAGTACATCAAATTCTAAAATTGTAGCAGAATGGAAGTGATTGTATTACTCACATTGTTGCCTGACATTATTGTAGACTTGCATACTTAGATTCAGAAACAGGGCTTCAAAGTGCTGCAGGTAATTTGCTAAATTTACTCCAATTTCCCTTTTATTTACCATCTAGTATGCAAATTAACTCTGTGAATGAATGAGGTGTAATTATACATTATATAAGTGTATGAACAAAAAGCAATCATGTAATGCTGTGCAGTTACGCACAGACCTTTGCTCTAAAAAGCTTTCTCTTGCTCAGCAACAGCCTATTGAAAAAGATTTAAATTCAGCCTTTAAAAAGGGAAAGAAAGGGGGATTCTGTTTTTTGTTTGTATAACGCCTCCATGAATTTTATGGTATGTTAAGTGTGAAAGCTGTGGTAAAACTTGGCTCTAATCTGAATATTTATCTGCTTCCTATAGTTTTTGTTGTAAAACAGATAAAGGCTGTGAATACGCTGAAGTGATACAATTATATGGTTTCTTAACTTCTTCTAGTATTTGCACTAGTTTCTAAATCTACTTTCTTGCAAGCAGTCTGGAATCGAGATTTTTTTTACTGCTCTGTGAGTGACTGGAGATTTGGCACAGGGCCTTCAGCTTTTGCCATAGATGGATGGTTGGAACCTCACCCAGCTGCTGAGGGACAAACATTTGGCTTGTTTGTCTGACACATGTGCTTGGGAGTTTCAGCTCATTTCCTCACTGCACTTGTACACAGTGAAAAAGAATAACAAGCATGGAAGTTGTCAATTGTTAATTACTGTTGGGTGATGAAGAGGTCAGGCTTTGCTGTGGGTAGGGAAGGGAGATAAAAGTAATTTCTCTAACATATGCACAAGTATGTATAGCCCTAGATATCAGTAGGGCAGTTGCATGGGTGTTTTCATCTGCTATGACTAACTTAGGTTTGTCGGGGTTTTAGGACTAAAAATACAGCACAGAGAATAGTAAACATGCCTAGTGTAGCAACCATTTTAAAGGATTTATGTTCTCATAGTGAATTTTCATTAGGTTTTCACTAGAAAATTGTATTTAAACCTAATCAATACTTTTTTTGTCATTATAATTTCTGAGTCATTATTGTTTCACGTGTGGTGATAGATGTAAGGATCATAAAGCCATTCAATCACCGTAGATAAAAGTAATGAAATCTATTCAGAGGCTGAAAGTACAATGTTAGATCCAGGGCACCATCCGTGTGACGCTTGTCACAGTATCCTGGCAGTCTACTGAGCCTGAGTTTGCCTTGTTCATTTGGAAACTGGGATGAAAAGTATCGACCTTATCCGTGTCAGAGTGACCGTACAAGTACCAACTACAAATAACATTTCATTTGCATTTCCAAAAGGAATACACAGCACCAAGAGAGGTATCACAGTCAGGGTTTGATTTCAACTGGGTTCAGTAATACATTTAAGGGAGCTAGGTGGGATACAAGTTTAAAATACAACTAAGTGACTTAGGGGTTGCTGTACCCATGCACAAATGCAGTGCAACTCATGCTTTAGCAAAACATGCTGAAGCATCTTGGCTTTCAGTTGCCTTAAGTGGGATTACAATGGTGATGAAGTTAGTCCAATATTCATGTCTTCCTAATTGATCACGTTTCAAAACACTACGTGGAAGGAGACTTGAAGGTCCAGCTGGTCTATGAGTAACAGCATCATTATGATTGCTAGACTAAAGCCAGAGATAATCTTTCTTCTTTCCTTTTAAGTCCTGATAGAAATAGAGTGTGAACAAAAGGTAAGGAGGGGAAAGAAGCATTATGCGTTTTTCCTTGTTTTGGTAACCACCATTGCCTAAATGACCTTCTAGCTGTACCACATGGTTTTATGTGACACAAAAGCCTGCATTGTGTCACTCACAGGAGTTCTAGTGTTAACTTCTAATTCATGATTTTCTGTGAATTGATTGTATGGTATTGTGATTTCAGCAAGCTCTCTTCCCCAAATCACGCTGTGCTGCAGTTTAAATAATCCTCTCTGTATCAATCATTGCTCCTTTTGCTTTAGGCATCAAAATTTCTCTGTGTGAGGGAAGCCCTTATGCTCTAGGTTAATGAAGTCCTAAACTAAAGAGGGTCACTTGTCATATTTATACAAATAATTGTAGGTGTCATGGGCAGAGCAGCAATATGAAAAGACGCGAACTAAACGTGCCACCATGAGAGACTCAGCAGAAAGTCTTTTCAATGATCCTATGTGGAATCAGCAGTGGTATCTGGTAAGAATTTGTTACACTGTGGAACTGGGGATGGTGGATTTTGTATGTGCTGCATTATTTTGCTGGTAACAGAGCAACTGCACTGAAGGGAGTAAGTGAAGGGTCCCTTTCATTAGCATACCATGTTAAAATGAGAGATCTCGTTGCATAATAATTTCAGGCATCCGTCTGTTTTCTTCAAAGGGTTGTTTGTACAAAGATTCTGGAAGAATTCAGGATGCTGGTTAGGATGGGGGTTGATACTAGAAATTTTGAGTTGAAAGCTACATTTAGGATAATTTAAAATATTTGCTGTTGGTGCATAAGAAGTCCATTATCATGTGTGCACCTGCCCCTGTATTCTCTCATTAAAATTGGTAGTGCAGACTGCATAGTCCAGATGAAAACAAAAGCATATTCATACATGTGAGAGGCACCTTCAGCCTCTTGGACTAGGATTTATATGTAAGAGGGGGTCTACAGCTCATGTGTTCAAAATAAATTTGCTGAGCTCTGTAGTTTCTGTCTGCATGTGACAACTCAGAAACACAGTTTACCATTTATGTTTTATATGGTTTCTTTCAGTGTTTCCATTGTGCTTCCAGCTGTACCTTCAGTCGAGGCTTCATTGCTTTCACTCAGAATAGGAATGGGATTATGTGTGGGTATAACAAATCAATAAAAAAGGTCAAGCACAAATGTGGCCAGAGTGGCTGGAAATACTTTTCTCTTTTTCAGTTCCACTTAGGGGAAACAGAACAAACTGCAGGCTGCTTGTATAATGCTTTGTCTTCCCTTTCCTTCATTTGAACTAGAGAAGATGAACTATAAACTATATAGCATAAAATATTTCCATTAAGATTCCTGCAGACTTCTTTTCAACAAAAACAATGTTGTGTGTAAGAATCGAGCTGTTCTTTGAAGCTCAGTATCTGTTTACTTCCTTGACTTTATCCAAAACAGGAGGACATTTCCAAGATGTCTGTATTAGACAAATCCACAAACACACTGAGAGTTCATAAAAGCAGTCCTGAGGAAAAAAAAACCCCAACAACAGGGGGTTCTCCAGGAGACATAGTTCCTTTTTCAATCTTTTTATGGTTTTCGTTTCTTTTCCCTCTAGTTTTCCCACATGAGAAACAGAAACGTGTTGCTTACCCTTGTTTGCAGAGCCTGTTGAATTCCTCTGATTAATGCATAAACGTGTTAAATATTTTCTTCCAAAATATGTTTCTTGCCTTGTAGTGAATAACTTAGTATTACCTTATTTTTATGATTTGATGCCAACAGTTCCCATCTCCAGAAGAAAATATTACTTGATGGATTCTAGAGAACAAAACATGAAACCTCAAATAATTTCCTAAATGGCAGCAGTCAGAAATTATACCATTAAATGAAAGAAATGTCATTCCCATAAGAAATTTCTAAGTATCGTATTTCATTCAGCACTTCTTTGTAAACAAATACATAAAAATCCCTGCAATCAACTAACATAATTATGCTCAGAGAAACAAAAAGAAAATTCTTCTTTTTGCAACTGTGCTTTTATGAGGGTTGTTTTCTAAATTAGATGTATGTGCTGCACATTTAGTATTAGATAGGAAAAATGACCCATTTAGGAGCTGCTCTTCAAAAAAAACTTGCTGCGGAAGAGAAGGCTATATATGATTCATACTTCCAGTTGATTTACCACAGGAACAGGAACAAGGGTAGTAAATAAAAAGTTGTGATTCAACACAGTTGCTCCCAACCAAACGACTACCTTAATTATTTTATCCGTTAATTATTTTGCTCTGGCTGACTTTAATGTCCGAGGAGAAAACACATTTGGAGGGAATCCAGCTCTCACTGTACACTGGGTACTATCTTGGCTTCTCATCAAATGAGAAGAACAAACATTAGCAGGTCTGATTATTAACTCAGCGTTCCAAGGTCTGTCGGTACATCCCTACCATTCCCATATTTTCGCTGCCTACCCCCAATAAATACAAGATGCTCTTTATTCAGAGGTGGCCTTCAGGGATCTTCAAGTATTGCAGTAAATCTTTTAGTGCTACAAGTATTTGATGAAAATAATTTTTGTTTCATCTTTGAAAAATTTGAGCAAAACATACAAGTTCAGGATGAGGTAGTTTACCTTGTCTTTGAAATTTGACTTTTTATTAAAAATGGATAAAATGTTGACATATTTCAATGCTTTCCGCTCCCCAGCAAGATACAAGAATAACTCCATCCCTGCCCAAACTGGATCTTCATGTTATTCCTGTGTGGCAAAAAGGGATTACAGGCAAGGGAGTTGTCATCACAGTACTAGATGATGGCTTGGAGTGGAATCACACTGACATCTATGCTAACTATGTAAGTTTGAGCTCTAGAATGCTATGGAATAAAATACAGACACTCTTCTCCATCTCGCTTTCTGTCCTGTAAGTCAGGTTCTACAGTGCAGAGGCTGAAATATTTGCCTTAGGCATGATTTGGAACCTGACCTCTATCACAGGAAGCTGAATGTTACTCAGCATTGGTACTGAGGGTGGGTATTTTGTTGTTTTGCTTTTCCTTCAGTGTATTTAGTTCCCAGGCATGTTTGTATACAGTGATTTAATGCTGAATTATTAAAGATCCATGAAAAAATTATGGAATTGTTAATGGCTGTCAAATTCTACCTACTTGGTTGCTGCCAGTGTGAGGCACACCAAGTAAATAAATACAGACTCTAGAACCCTCTTTGCTATGCATTCTAAAAATGCACTTTGTAGTTGTCTGAATGCCTCTTTTTCTTTTTTTACATGTAGGACCCAAATGCAAGTTATGATTTCAATGACAATGATCATGATCCTTTTCCTAGATATGACCCAACAAACGAAAACAAGTGAGTAGATTCCCAGTTTTGTGAAGAGAACAAAATAGTATGATACTAATTTTTGTGTTAGAAGATACAAATGCAGAAATACCTGTGTATGTCTCCTGTGGCAATTATGTAATAAGAGGAATAATTTGTGTAACAGAATCACAGGGTGGTTGAGCATGGAAGGGACCTCTGAAGGTCATCTGGTCTGACCCCCTGCTCAAGCAGGGAGATGTAGAGCCAGTTGCCCAGGACCACATCCAGATGGCTTTTGAATATTTCCAAGGAGGGAGACTCCACAACCTGTGCCAGTGCTTGGTCACCCTCACAATAAAGAAATGTTCTTGGATGTTGGGAAGGAACTTTCTGTGTTCCAGCAGTTTGCACAAACATTCTCATGTAATGTTGGCAGAAATATTGTGATGAAATTCCCCAGTGAAGAGCATAATTGTAATCTCCCTATGATGTCTTGGATTTCTTTGTATCCTCATGTGTGTAAGGTACTGATGTGTTTCTGTAAGATAAAAGGAACAATCTGTTCATGGAGCCCTGTGTTTCTGGAATGTTACCTCCCTAAGCAGATTTTTACTTCAGTTCTCTGCTTTGCACCGGGAATTTACAAGCAAAAAAGTGTCTCTTATGAAAGCCCCTGGAGGAGACTGTGTCTTAGAGGAACTTGCCAAGAAACCCAGCCCTTTAGGTCAGCTTTTGCAGTTAAGAATACTCTTTTCCAGTTCTGGCGGTAGTTCTTTTGGGCCTCTGAACTTCTGTTTCAGTGCATGCAATCCCTGGTGACCTGGTGTGGGTATGACACATGGGTAGATACTGGAGGAGGTTACGTTCACTCCTGTGACAGTCGTTTTCTCTCATCTGAGGCATATGGAAGCTTTATTTAGACCAGGTTTGGCCTAAATGTCCTTAAGGTAATGACACAGGAGGTTTCAAAAAGCTTGTTCACAAGACAACCAGCCAGTTCATGTGGTGAACTTGTGTGTGTCAGAGGGAGAGAGGAATTTTCTCTGGTGCCCTCTCTGGAGCCACCTCTTGGATATTTGGTGAAGCCCCTCGGTGGGTCTGTCACACCAAGGCATATGCATTGTCATTCAGGAATGGATTTTGCCCATAAGAAAGAGAACAGAGCAGACCTCTTTATAAGCTGGTACACAAAAGGAGTCAATTTCTTAGACAAATTAGGATGCCACCACTCAATACAGGTAGTAAGAAACTGATGCACTGGTTCCCTGTTGTCTGTCAGACAGTACTGTAGCATCCACTACACAAATCAGTTTACAGGGCGGGGGGAAAGAAGGATCAGTCAAAGGAGAAATGTCCCATGAATAAGACATTTGAAAAATTACATTTCTGCTTTGTTACAGCGTTATTTAAGAGCAAGAAGCCATTATCCTCTTGTTATGATGACATTGTCTCTTAAATCTACCTGTATTGCCTCTAATCTTTATTAATAAGTAAATGGAATTCAGCCTAGAAGCATTCAGTCATGTCACTGAATAACAGTTTCTAGTATTACATACTGCAATTGTCTTACAGTTACCCTTATACAAAGGCTTTCTGTATTGTGGAATCAGAATCACCTATGGCTAAAAAAGAACTGCATAGAAAATATCTGGTTATGAGGAAAAATTAGCAATGGGGATACTTTAAATGTCCATTTTCTGAAATCTCAAATATATGTAGTCATTTAAAAAAGGATATTTAAGTGTGTGATTAAAAAAATACTTGTATCTTATTTCTGTCTGAAGACAGTGTCTTAGCCCCATAACTTCAAACTACTTTTGCACTCTGCTAACATTCTGGTATCTAACATGCCTACAGACTTCAGTGTGACATGCATTTACCATCTCATCACAATGTTCCTTTGAGCATTAAGTAGGTAAAATTATGTTTCCTGAAGCTTAAGGGAAACCAGTATTTTTGTATCATGTAGTTAAATCTCTAACTCTATAGAACAGCTGCATTGCATTAATTTAAAGTAGGACTTCCACAAAATCAAGGTCATTGATGAGTGTTTCTGTACATTACACCAAAGATGTTATGAGATGTTGCTTATTCTTGCTATATTTATTCAGGCATGGGACACGGTGTGCAGGAGAAATTGCCATGCAAGCCAACAACAGAAAATGTGGAGTTGGAGTTGCCTACAACTCCAGAGTTGGAGGTAAGAAAATTGAAAGAATTAGGTGTCTAATATGAATGGAAACAAGACAGATCCTGAGTGTTTTCAGATACCATTAATCTGAAATATTAATTATTGGTCTTCCTTGGAAAACATGAGTCTTGGAATATTAAAAGCTACAAAATCCTGTCTGGTGACAGTGTAAAGTCTTACATCTACATGGCAGTATTTCTTGAGTAAACTCTGGAATCTGGTTATGAGTAGAATATAAGTATAATATATAACAACAGTGGCAATATAGATGGTGGTGATGATTATCATAATAGAAACCATAGTAGTATTAATAATAATACTAACAGTAATAATAATAAATTATTATAATAATAGCATCAACTTTTTGTATTCAGAGTTAGGACTGCGTCTTTAAAGCAACCATGAACTCACTTTTTATAATTGGCTATTCTGGAAGGAGGAAACATAAGGGAGGAGAGGGACTGAGTAGAATGAAAGTAAGAATATAGAAATTTATACCTATCCTTGCTTGCAGCATATTGTTTCCATCTATACAATTGCATTCAAAAGGCCATGTCAGTCAAGATATTCAGACTCCTGTGTTTTTTGTTTAAACCCTTACTTCTCTACTGTCACCCTAAGTTAAATTTGAAAACAAGTAGAGTCTTGCTTGCCTGTCGATCATTATTGCTTTTTTTTTTTAAGCAGTGACTAAAAGTTTAATCCATTAGAGGTTTATGAAATAGTTATGATAAAAGTATCACTTGCAAATGGTTATTTAGCTTGGAGGAAGATACTCCTAGTTTTTTCCATTGCTCCCTTTTTCCCCTTTTAAACAATGGGATGATGAGTGGCGATTGACACCTATGACTGTCATCCCCAACATTTCAGATTGTTTGTAGGTTCCCAGTTACTCTGCTGAGTTGTCACAAATGTCAGCTTTGCAGTTTGCCTTTGCTATAATGCATTATGCTGTGATGATCTGTTTAAATAAAATATCTCACTTGTAAGATGAAGACGTCAAATTTTCAAAGCCAAGGCAAAATGGATGAAGCTGCAGAGACATCTGAACTCCCGCTGTGCCTGTAATTCAAGGCTCTGACATCTACAGAGGAGGTTCTTCCACAGCTATTTGCATATACTCTGTGCTCATTTGCAAATGCAAACGACAGATCTGTGTGGGGTGATTTATCTAGAAAAGGAAAAAAAAACAGGAGGAAAAGCAGCCCAGCAATCCACATTACCCACAAAACAGCTTATGCTTGGGTGAGGGAGGAGAAAGAATGGAAAAGTTGAAAGAAATTGTAAGCTGTTAGATGTGACCAGACTGATTAAGATAGGGATGTAACAAAAATATGTTCAAAGAGCAGTGGAAGATAAGAGAAGTCTTCAAAAGATTCAGATAAATTTGGAGTGGCTAAACACTGCAAGAATGTTTTTATTATGCAAGCTCTACAAGATTAATTTCTTCAGAGGCTGTTTTTCTGCTTTTCTCTTTAAATCCATGAAATGACACATTGCACACTTCTATTTGATATTAGTTCAGGATGACTTACTTTAGTGGCTCTTTGCTTGTAGCAGTTTGCCATACTGGATAAATCCAGTGGTCCACAGCCAGTGCCTTCTCTCTGATAGTCAGCGTTAGCTGCTTGAGGGAAAGAAGACCCAACATTTGGAATGCCTTGTTCTCCAACCTTCAGCATCAGAGGTTGGTTTAACTTTGCTTTGAGAGATAAACCAAAATATTCCATTCAAAAAAAAATTTTTGCCCAAGAGAGTACTGACTTTCATAACCCTGAGCATTCTCAGTTCTCTCAGTCATCAAGGCCTGGCCCTATCCTGAAATTTTGGTTAGTCCCTTCAGTACTTTGTGGCTCTGAGTCCCACAGGCTTTTCTGTGCACTGAGTAAAAAATAAAAAAGTATTTAAGTACTGCCAGTTTTCCAAGTGACACCTTTCAGTATCCTTTAACATTCACCTCTTGTTCTGGGCAAAGCTGAGAAATGTGTGTGCATCGATCCTCTTTGGACTAAGGCAGGGTGGATATATTTTCATGCATACCTAACCATAGTGCTGTGCTATGATATTTCCATGGTGCTGCCATGGAAATTAAATGATTAAGTGGCTCCATTTTACAAAGGATTGGGCTGAGAGTTCCTGCACAGTGATGTGCTGCTAAAAATAGCCTTCTGCCAGGCACATACATGTATGGGTCTGAAATTACCTTGGGCTTTGCTGGCTTTTGATTTTGTGAGACTGATGATGGGAGCAAGAATAGAAGAGAGTTTATGCAAGAGGACATAATTGGAATCTGCTTAGGGGAATATCACTGCAGTCATCAAATCCCTGAGCTGACTTGAACAATCAGGATTTTTGATGATCACCAAGACAAGGCAGCGATTTTTTTGCCTTGAACTGTTTTTGTCAGTGTTCTTGTGTTGTCTTTTTTTTTTTTTTCCTTTTTATGTTATTTATCTGCAAAGTTGGCTTTTTCTTTTTCTCTGTGAAGTATCTGTACACTACTCTTCGCGTTCCTGGTATCTCATTGTGTGTTGCAAGCTCACACCTGGAGCTTGCAGTCGCTTTCACACAGGCAGATCTTTGCTCACAGCGTGCTGGTATGAGAGAATCTCACAATTCCAAGCCAGCTGAAAGAAATAAAAAAGAGTAATCAAATGTACCTGAGGCACAGGATATACATTGATGCTTTTCCCAGCTTTGTGAGTGATAGTGGAGCAGCCATGGCTGAGTGGATTAACTCCTTTGTCTGATTTTGCCACTAATGAATATGAAATAATAAAGCTCAGCTTTGTCTCAGGGGTGTTATGAGTATCAAGAGGCCAGCCATTTCACAAAAGAGTTATGCTTGCAATCTTTTTTTCCTGCTTGACAGCATGAAAAAAAGAACAAGACACTGAGCTACAAGGGTAGCGTAAGGGGGGTTTTGTTGTGGGTTGTTTGTTTGTTTGTTTTTTTTAACAGAATGACCACATTTTGCCTGCTGTGCTCTGGCAAAGTCCCCGTTTTGTGGAAAACACTAGAAAATGTGTATTCATAATTCACCAAGTGCTGGTGATGGTGCAGCTGTTGTAGCTCTAAGTGCCAGGTTCAAGAGAACCCAGACATTTTTATTGCTTGTAAACACAGGCTGAATCCTGACTGCTGTAGCTCTTACATTGCTGCTGTCGCTCTGAGAGACATGCCACAGTGGAAATTTTGCCAACTCCTGCTCTTTCCACCTTCCTCCAGCACAGGACAGTGGTTGCAGTCCTGCTGCAGAGCTGTAGTTTTGCAGAGTGATGGATCCAGCGCAGATGAACTGCTGCTGTCTGTGACTGAATTTTAAGTACCATTGAGATCAGGCTTGCTCTGAAGAAGATTAGATCATGCATTTCGTAATGAATTGTTAATGGCTAGATATCTCTGGATTGCTCACAGTAGAAAAAAATCCCGTGGCAGTAAAACAGCAGTGAGATTTTTTTCTGTGGTGGAGATTGAAGAGCTACTGAAATAGCTGTGTCACAAAGACAGCAAAACCTTAACGACTTTGAGGT
>JAWWMO010000096.1:7255696-7270767 GCA_035047845.1 Dendrocincla fuliginosa
TCACTGATGCTATTGAAGCCAGTTCCATTGGTTTCAATCCAGAACATGTGGATATTTACAGTGCAAGCTGGGGCCCTAATGATGATGGTAAAACTGTGGAGGGGCCTGGGAGACTGGCACAGAAGGCTTTTGAGTATGGGATAAACCAGGTACGATACTTCAGGGAAAGATAAAGCAAAATGTGGCAGAGAACAGCATTTTAAAGTGGTTGATAGCAGGGAAGAAATGAAAATGGTTTGTGCTGTCTTTGATCAAACATATTTGAAATGGACAAGATATATTTTAATAGTAGAAGTCAGAGACATTTCCAACCAGAACAGGACTATTAGGAATTTCTAAGATGGTTTTAAGCTGCTAATCTCCACAGATAAGCTTCCTTTTTCCATCCTTATTTTTGCTGCCTTTGTCTTGCCCTACCCCCCCACCCTTCTCTGATGCTTGTTTTGCATGGAATAGTAATTGGATTTCTGCACTGAAAGCCTATAAAATTTAATACAAAATTTCTACTTTATGAATATTTTACTGTGTGAAATAGTGATGCATTTTAGCACTCTGGACGAGCCTGTATTGTGTTAATTGCAGTAATTTATAAATTTGATCCAATTAAAATGAATATAGTAAAAATGCATGATGAAGAGCACTGGAAGGAATGTTTTTACAGTTTTTGTTTTGATGTTACACTCTTTAAATGGTAAGTAGAGTGCAAACTAAGAGCTGCCAGGTATTTATTAATAAACTACTCTTGCTCTTGCCAGTGAGGTGAAAAGATACCTAAAGATGGACAGGTAGTGATACAGAGAGGAAAACTGACTCAGAGGTGGGAGAAGAGAGAAATGGAGCAAAGCTGAAAGTACAGAAGCAAAGAGAAAGAATTTTGGATAAAGGGCAGTTAACGTTAGTAGACAGAAGGGGAGAAGAATGCAGAGCTTGACAGCTGCAAAGATACCCCGTGGGAAGAATGGAGTCCAGGAAGAGTGGACTGGTAGCAAAGAGAGATCTAAGCCCATAGGTAGGCAGCAGTAGAGGAGGGAGATTAGGCAATAAATGCTCGGTGGTCTTACCCTGAAAAAGCAGGTTCTTTGGTGAAGAATGTTTCTTTTTTTACAGATTGTTTTACGTCATATGGGGAAAAATTTTATTCGTTTGTCAGGCTGCCTTTTGCAAGGCTCTGGCTTGTCTTCATTCTGCTTAAAGTCAGCCAGAGTTGGGATTGGGAACAATTTTAATCCCTGGATCCTTCACTGCTGCTCTGGTAAAGCTCCTGAGCACAGACTACGCCTGAAGCACCTAACAGATGTTAGCATCACTCTAAGTGAAATCAGAGCAGGTGTTTAGATACACCAGTGCTTTTCTGAACTGCAGCCTTTATTCTCAAAGATATTATATAATTTTCTGTAGTTGACATGGCTCATCCTTCCCAAGGTAACAGTTATATAGCAGTATCTTTAAAAGTATCTTTATTTTTAATGTTTTAAGTGCTGCAAATTTCTTAGCATTTGCATAAACAAGTTCAAATCTCACCTGAGTGGGCTGATAAAAATCCATGTCTCAATGGTTGGTTCTGGTGAACACAGATTAATAGTGAACAACATACGAACTTTTGCTCGTCACATGAAACAGGTTGTTTTCCTCTGAAGAACTAGCCCAGCTTAAGACTGGAGAGGATGGTATGTGCTTCCTCTGTGATTGCTGTGATGGTTTACATGCTGTCAGCTGCTGGCATCAGGTGTTAGCTGCTGCTCCTTCACTGGACACCAGGGCAGGGGATGAATGTGGCTGTGTCTGGAGACTGGTGATGCTGAATCACATATCTGTGAGAGAAGGGAAAGCTTCCAGGACATGCATTCTTCATACTGCTAGCCCATACTTCTGTGATCACAGGAAAGGCAAACAAAATAACCCCTGATAAACTTGCCATTTCTTAAAAACAAATGGGCATTTTTTTCTAGAAATGGTGAGGATCAAAACATCCACATGTGAGAAAACTTCCCTGTTGAACACAGACTCTTTCAACCTTAAAATCCTCTTCTGAGGAAAGTTGCTGTACCTGGAACACTAAACCTAGACCAGTCAAACTTAAGAGATGTGCTGCAGGGTGATAAGTAGGACGTGTAGATAGCTGATTTTTTTCTGTCTCTGTCTTTCGCAGTTCTTATAGAAATTTGTCCTTTTCTGACTGAGAATGTTTGGTATATTAGTTTTTTTGGGGGGAAGGAGCTGTTAAGGGGTGTGAAATCTCTTTGATAATCACTCAGGGTCCGAAGTGCCCATGATAACCCCTCATTTCTGTTTTCCCTAGGGCCGAAATGGCAAAGGCTCCATTTTCGTATGGGCTTCAGGGAATGGAGGTCGTCAGGGTGACAACTGTGACTGTGATGGTTACACTGACAGTATCTACACTATCTCCATTAGTAGTGCTTCTCAGCAAGGTCTTTCTCCCTGGTATGCAGAGAAGTGCTCTTCAACTCTGGCCACAGCATACAGCAGTGGGGATTATACTGACCAAAGAATTGTAGGTTGTTTTTAACAGTTTCAGAACAAATATAAATGTATTGTATGTGCAAATAACAAGTTAAACCTCTTAAATGCTGGGTTTCGAGTTCCTGCTTTGTGTTATGTCTTACGTGTTTAGTGCTTTTGCCTTGAAGCTTTGAGGTACTTGTGTTCCTGGAACATCTTCTACTGTAAAGCAGTGGTTAGAGAAAATTATTGTGTCAATGCAGTTCAGTCAACATGCTGAACTTGCCTGCTGTTTATGAATGCTGTTTGTGTATGAAAGAGCATGGTCTCTGCATGGTTTGATATGGCCCCATTCTCCAGAAAGGGCAAGTGAAGAGAGATTAAAGGAAAAAGAACCTGTGATGGTTGGGTCACTGATATACCTTGTCATTGCCTTTTGTAAGACAGCAACAGCAACAATAGTTGCTCCTAAACCTATAAAAAGTACTCAGCAAACAGACATATCAGTCAGTGAGTCTGTGTGCCTTTCTTGTGCTAAGGAAAATTGCTGTGATAAAATAATGTTGAAACACCTGCAATTTCTCTTCAGCCCTGGTGGATCCTAATTTTGCAATACACTGCATTGATGGAGATTAAACCCATGTCACTCCAAGTTAGTCAAGAGATAAGTCTTTCCTAAGTGGTTTTTCTTTATAGTTTGAGATGTAGATATATGGGACATTGAGTTTGGTATTTAATTTCCAAATAAAGCACAGATTTCATTGCAAATTATAGTTCTTCTGCTGAGGAGAGAGCAGAACACCAATACTAAACCTATGAGTAATTTTCCAACAAGCAGTAATTTTAAATGTTCTAGGCCCAACACAATGATCTGTTTTTATGATTCACCAGTAAGCCTGAAACACTTATTGTGAAATCTTAGAATAAAATAAGATATTCAGTGTGGGAGTATTTTGTTCCAACACAAAGCATTTTGATACAAAAATTATAGTTGAAGTAAAAAGAGTGGATTGAAATATGAACAGACTTAAACATCCATCACTTTTTCTGCTGGTGAGGTGTATATTAATCCCAAGTAAAGGAGACATAATTATGTTTTTGAGTGTGGGTACGACTGTATTTGCAACTGTTTATTCACACAATGCTGGGTTGTTTCTTGTTTTGTTTTGTTTTGCCATCAGACAAGTGTGGATCTTCACAATGAATGTACAGAAACTCACACTGGGACCTCTGCATCTGCACCTCTGGCTGCAGGGATTTTTGCTCTGGCCCTGGAAGCAAAGTAAGATGTCACCTTTTATAAACCCCTGTCTCTGAGCCACCCCACCAATTTTCCCTAAATGTTGTCTGTCTGAAGTGGCACTGCACCATACTGCAGCTCTGCTCTTTTGTCAGTCAGACTTGCTCAGGCTGATGACAAAAATAAGCAGCCACTTGCCTCAACACCTTCATAGAAAAGCAGAACTGATGTAAGTAAAGCCTAATGACTGGGGAATGTTAGTCTATTTTGTGTATTGGCAGCAGCGTTTACTGATTTTGGGTCAAATGCACTGAAAAAGGAGGTTGCACATGGATCAGGAGAACATAATTTGAAGACAATGAGTTGCAAGGGTTTAAGTTAAGTCTTCAGTCAATTTACAGAACATTTTCTGCCAATGATGAGGCGTGAAATGGAAGGTGCCCAAGCTGGTCTGTCAGAGCAGGCAGGGAGCATCCAGGTTTGGATCCTGTAGGGCAGGCAAGGTGTAGGATGTGGGGAAGGTAAGAAAGGACAGGACAATGACTTTTTCACAGAGAACACTTCAAGCAGTAGTGCATAAGCTTAGTATTTGGATGGTGCAGATTCAGCTCCATTTTGTATTGCATGCCCCTTTGTTGACATAAGCCAAAACACTTCGATGTTTTAAAGGGTAGAGTTAATCACAGATAGAATCAAACACCCAGAGAATTTCAAAATCCGGGTTCTATAAACACTGGTGGAAACTAGGAGTATTGCTAGCTAGCTTTAAATTCCTGAATGGTTTTGAAAGATTGGACTCTAATCTTCATAGATACCTGGTTTTCATTGACACAGAAATTGTGTCTACCTGGAGAAGTATTGTGAGAAGTGTGTGACATGCTATGTATTTTAAAACAATGGGATGCTATATGCCTTCAAAGCATGATCTGTTGCAGAATAATAATTGAGAGAAAAATTGTAGGAAGCCCTGAAACAACTAACCAGGAGCACTTTCTCAACAGCCCAGACCTAACATGGAGGGATATGCAGCACTTGGTAGTGTGGACCTCAGAATATGACCCACTGTCTGGAAACCCTGGGTGGAAAAAGAATGGAGCAGGACTGATGGTCAACAGTCGATTTGGGTTTGGACTACTCAATGCCAATGCCTTGGTAGATTTAGCTGATCCCAAAAGATGGAAAGGTGTACCAGAAAAGAGAGAGTGTATTGTCAAAGACCAAAGCTTTGAACCAAGGTAAGAATTTGCATTAGCAATTACCAAGCTTATGTCTGTCTTAGTAAAGCCTGAAGGACCATATTCTTCACAGATTATCCTAAATCATACTAAAGGATTTCTTCTGATTGATTTAGGATGGCCTTACTGTATTCCTCAGGGGCAGGCAAGGATCATTTGCTTCTTGGTTTTTTTTTGTGTAAGACTGATGGCAATTACTAGACTGAAGCCTTAACAGAGGCTATTAAGTCTGCTTGTGCAGACAGCCTATGGATAGAGGATTCTGTGAGACAGAGCCCAGTCAGCTAAGGTGTGATGTTGAGACCAGTCAGAAGATAAATGAAAAGATACTGGAGTATCCCAGTCATTTAAAAAAAAAAGTTCTTTAATGGATCTTAGTAATTCTTCTGTGACAGGCATGGTACAGGTAGAAATCAAGGTCATATACTGAACTTTACTCACATCTGTAACACTTCTCTTATGAAAAACAAGTGTTTCAAATTCTCATTGAAAAGTCTTACCAGCCACATTTGCATGTGCTCACCGCATAGTGAGCCTAAACTGAGCTGAACATACAGATAAATTGTAATTAGTCACTGAGTTGGTTAATCAGTAAAGATATATAGGCTGGTTTTGTCTCCACTTGTTCACTTATGTATTTGTTGTCTAGAAAAAAATTACATATTTCAAAGGCTGAAATTTTACTGTGTAAATACACCAAAAATCCGCAGAAACGTATTGCAGTGTTTTGGAGAGTCACTGCTTGGTAGCATTATTATTTATGCTATTTTACTATCAGTTTGATTTTACAAGCTCTCCTTTCCACAGAATGTTGACACAGTACTGATGTATGTAATAGTTGCTGCTTATGTATTTTTATTGCAGTCCTGTATGTTACATTATAAAACAAAGATCCCATGATTCTGAGTTTAGAATTATTTATGTGGAAGTTGAGATATCCATTCTCTTTGGAAGTAATGGGAATTGTGCAGATAAAGCTAAGCAGAGAAGTTCTCCTTGCAGAATAGAAGATGCAAGCTTTTTTTTTTTCCCCTTGAGGTGGCATTGAATACAAAGGACCAGAACAGGTTCCTGCTGTGGTATCTTAGCTTCATGATAACTGCTCTTCTAGATATTTGAATAAAGCAACAAAGTCTGTCTCATATAGTTGTGTGATGTAGCTGCCTGCAAAAACTGTTCTTTTGGAGTCACTTGGTGCGCTTCAGCACTGTGCTTCCAGAATTTCCCATGGTTTTCAGTGGAGCATTCAGAAGAATTCCAAACATAGAATTTATCTTTACTCCTTCCTTTCCCATCATTCTGAAAAGGGTGTTAAATGTATCATTTACACTTCACATCATGATCCAGAATCAAAGTTCCCTGGGAGTAATCAAAGAACTACTGTAAATTTTGCCAGGTTATTAAGAGCAAATGAAGAAGTCATCATTGAAATTCCCACAAAAGCCTGCGAGGGTCAAGAAAACTCCATTGTATCTCTGGAGCATGTGCAGCTTGAGGCAACGATTGAGTATTCTCGGAGAGGTGATCTTCATGTCACTCTGGTGTCTCCATCAGGTACAGGAGGCAAAGACACACCTTGTTTGTTTGTGTTGCTCTAGTGTGTAGCATTATTTCATTAAAAAACAACTCTGTGTTCTACAGTGGCTTAAAAAGAGCTAAATGTGTCACTGGGCAAATCCGATGAGGAGGGTGTGTGGATAAAGTGTCCTGGGGACTACAGAAACCTTTTCAGTTTTGTGAGAAGGAGTTTGAAAATCATACTTCAGAAAACGAAGGCACAGTACATTTTCATTCTGGCAACAGGAGCTGTGAAAGCTGAGGGCTCCTGGCAGACAACAAATTATAGTTCAATAATGCTTATCAGGCTTCCTGTGACTTAACAGACTAATGGAAAACTGAGGAAATATGACTCCTTAGGTTTCATGTAACTGTATCTCCCCATTTGTGTATTTAAAAACACAGTGTCTCTGTTAGGCAGCTTAGTACAAATATGCTGAATGAGCTAGATTGTGGCAAGCTGCCTTGATAATGCCATGAAATAACACAAAAGGAGATTAAAAAAATAATTAGAATAAACAATTTTATAGATAGTAAGGTTTGTTAGATCAACTGGTATTATTGGGGAAAAAAGGCAAGCTTTCAGACACAAATTTAAACATCAGGCTGATCTAATTTTTCCGTAGGTAGCAAAATCAAATACTGCTGCCTCCACTTTAGCATCATTTTGCTTTCATGGCTAAGCTGTTTTCACTTTGTTTCTTGCTGGTTTTCCCTTATTTCTTGCTGGTTTTCCACTTTCCTGCAAAACGCTATACCAGCAACTTTATGTCATTCCTTTTTTGTATTTATGGTGTTATGTTTAAATGTATTTATAAATTGTGACAAGACTCCCTGGGGCTTCTCTGATCCTTATTATGTAAATAGAGCTCCTTTGCTTTCTCCTTAGATGCAAACAAGGCCAACAAATTTCCTACCATGCAGGAGAATCTTTTTGCTGCAGAAATAGCTTGTGAACTGCAGCATTTTTGTAATAATAAAAATGCAAGCGCTTTTCACCCTTTTGGAGGACCAGACACTAACAATTTACACCCACTCACCAAAAAAAACCCAAACAAACCCCAAGACAAACCAAAAAAAACTAGTGAGGAAATCAAGATAAGGCTGTGGTTTGCCTTCAAAACTTCCATTTCAAGAGTTTCTTGAACTGTTCATCAGTGAAAGAGGCTGGTTGTGTCTGACCTCTGCTTCTTAGGTTTCTTTATGTGCATTCACTATCTTTTTGTATTAAGAGATAGAACACTGGTCAAAATTTGCGTTTTTTTGTGTGACCTTATAGTTTGTGTGCTCTTAAATGCTGGTGTGAAAATAATTGAAGAAGCCACTGTTAAACAGTGTATTTTCCAGGTTACCTATGCAATAGGTAGAGTGCAGGCTGAGCAATGTGAAAAGTAAAAGTAGGCATGTATGAACAATCCTCCTGTGGTTCTTACACTAACACAGGGACCAGCACTGTCTTACTGGCTGAGAGAGAGAGAGACAAGTCTCCCAATGGCTTTAAGAACTGGGATTTCATGTCTGTTCACACGTGGGGAGAAAATCCAACAGGCACCTGGATTTTAAGAATTACTGACATGGTAAGTGTGTCTGGATATTAATTAGCTATGTTTAGAAGCTAACAAAAATAACATGGTTGCTAACCACTAGAAAACATTGAATTGTTGAGCCTTCTCATTAACAGAGCATAATGAAAGTTTGTTTAAAATACCCACCTGGCTTAAAATTAAATAATAGGGTCAGATTTTCTTGTCCTTTATTCAGATGCAATGCACCATTCTCATTTCATTTATATGTATCTGTCAAAAAAAATTCATGCCTGTTTTTTTCAGACATACATCACTGGAAGAGATCATTTAATATAGTTTTCTGTGATTCATGGGGTGAAATATGCAATCAAATTAACATATGGTTAACTGCAAATTTTTTTCTACAGGAAAGAATACAGCATGGCCCTATTCTTCTCTTGGTCCATGAGCACAGTTTTCATTAACTTAAAACCTTTTAAACTAATCAATTTTTGATGGTCTCAGTGAGCTGTTCTAAAGGATACCTTTCCCTGATTTCTTTCTGAGAGTAACTACTGCTGAACAATGTTTAAGGGTTAGAGCCAATAGGTCTCCGGATGTGAAATAAATCAGTTTGCTAAAACCACCTGAGGATATGGATTGCAACAGCAAGATACCAGAATAAAGCTACTTGGCAGGCTACTGAAAAATCCTTCCTTTCAAAGAGAGAGTGATCAAGCAGCCTCATCTCGTGGAAGTTGTCTGTTAATAAGCTTGTCATTAGGGGTTGGATCTTAGCAGGAACTGAATGCTTCCCATTAGACACTGAGCCCGCAGCCCCTATTGGCCTCAAATTGTAAACAGGAGGATATTGCCAAGTGCTGAGCAGATAGACAAGGCAGTAGAAGTAAATATTATTATCAACAGTGTAGTGTTAATACTGCAGGGTTATAGATAACCCCCTGGTTACAGATATCCTGCTCTTTGAATGCATTTTTGGGGGAATAAAAAGTTAAGAAGAGCATTTTATGTGTAAATATCTTATCTTTCATTTTAACAAGAGCTTCCTGAAACTCACAATAAACCAAGATTTTTGTCCTCAAGGCATAGTACACTCTTTGTTCGGCTTGTAGGTTTTTCTGGTTCCTGAAATAAGCTTTCATATTAATGACCCTTACTGACATCACAGATTCCCATGCAGAGTTACTCATAAGTTGTAGTTATGAGTAGCTTTAGCTGTCATGTAAGTTGTGTATGTAAACATTAGTCTAGACTTCTGTTAGAAAATAAGAGCTTCGGCAGCCATATTCAGTCACTAAATGAATGAGCAAAAATTCTGAAAAGCTTTAATCAAATAAAGTTTCAGAGTCCCTTACGTTTTCCACTATTGAAATGCTGATGCCAGAATTTGTGAATAAGCATTTGTTGCTCACTTCCAAACACTGTGTTTCAGATTGCTGTTGCACACCCCTACAGAATGTTATTCCACATTACCATTTCCACTGGTAACTTTAATAAGGAAATTGCCAAGGAATGGCTTAGTGATCACATTCTAATAATGCAAAATACTACTTCAGTAATATTTAGCATTTTGCGTTATGTTAAAATTCCATTGATGCTTACATGATTAATTAATGATTACGTTACATCAAAATGTGACTATTTTGAGTGGTTAAGCCATTGCATTAAATCCCAATTTCTGATATATCTTTAATATATCAATTTTTTCATACTTATGAATCCTTGTCTAAATTTAGATATTTGAAAGCCTTATAATGTGCTTTAGCCACTTCTGTCTACTTTACAATGAAGTGCCTTGTTTCATCTTCTTATGTCCTGAGAATCTATTCCAATGCCACACTTGTTTTTTAGTCCAGGCGAATACAAAATGAAGGAAGGATTGTAAATTGGAAATTGATTTTGCATGGCACTGCTACCCAACCTGAACACATGAAGCAGCCACGTGTATATACATCCTACAATGCTGTGCAAAATGACAGAAGAGGAGTGGAGAAGATGGCAGACTTTGTAGAGGTAGTGTTACATTAACTTTTTTTCCTTTTATGTTTTTCAATTTATAAGAAAATGGTATTTTTTTTCCTACTAAGAAGACACATATTCATTCTGTATTCATTTCATCTAACCCCTGGCCACTCTGGATTTGTGTTTCATAATTTTGCCCATGTCAACATCTGATATTTTTATTAGTCTCTGTTTTCATATTTAAGGAGTTTAGGATGGTAAGAGGATATTGCTACTAAAGCAGGAAAATCTGTAGCAAGTGCAGCTCAGTGGTACAAGGAGGGAGGAAGACACCTTTGACAGACACACTAAATTTATGTAATTCTACGGAGAACAAACATTGCATCCAGAAGGAGCCCTGCCTGTTTGCAGGGAGTTTGGAAGGAAGTTCATAACAAAAGGCATGTCAAAAGTCAGAGACTCACTGATTCAGATGGTTTGGTTCAGTGGATCTGCCACCTTCTTTACCACCCTCTCTTTACCCTTCAGACAGAGTTCTGTAAACACACAGGTAGAGTGACAGTGGGTGTCAGGATGCTCAGGATGGCAGTATTGTACGGTTTCACAGTACTTGATTTTGTCAATAGCTTCAGAATATTTAATGAGTCACATCACACCAAATTGTCTCCCCATTAAGTAACTAGGGTATCCATAAAGTACATAGAGTTTAACCTTTCTCAGACAGGTTATGAAAGAGAAGATTGAGGGAGATGTAATTATGGTCTTTAAATGCATCCCATAAGTGTCAGCAGGTCTGGCACCCATGGGCAAGAAAATAAACTGGAAGAAAGTAAAAATGGATTCAGGAGGTACTGTAGGAGAAGATGGGTGGATATGGTAGAAAACAAATGAAGATGAGTGTTCAGTTACAAAGACAGTTTTAGGGTAAATGAGGAAGCTGTGCAGCCACATACTTATGTTGAAATAGATCATGCCTCTCACCACCTGCTCTGTGCATCTCTAGGTGGGATTGGTCTTCCAAGGTTTCCATGTCTTGGCCACCCATTAGCTGTATTTCATTGTCTTGTTCTTTAGTGCATAATCATCTATAGAAAAGATTGTATGGAAGCATGGGTTCAGTTCTTTTCACCAGGGGGTGTGGCACAATCAGAGCTGCCAGCAGTCCTGCATATTTATTTCCTTCATTTAGACTGCCGAAGAACTGTGTCCTGTGATACAACTAGATCTGTCTCTTAAGATTGGGACAAATTTTGGTATAAAATGACGTGTTGTATCCTGCCAGTGAAGAATCTGGATTTGCAACTACCTATGTCATGGGGGGACTTGATATTCTATAAAATATAGTCATTTTGATAGTCTGCTTTGGTTGATAATGGTTTAGTTGTTTTCTAGATGCCAAATGAAAATTAACATGGAAATGAAAAAATAACATCTGCCCACACGTACATGGAGATCACTAACCAGAGCAAACCTTAATCTGTCAGTTTTTCATTGACACCTACCCCTTTTTTATGCAAATCTGTGTTCTAGGACCCTACCACCCTGGAGAACCTGAGTGAAAAACCCGAAGTCACAGAAGATACCAGTAGCAGCACTGACAAAGCAGAAGATAAAGTCCTGTCCGAGGCCATGCTTCATTTACTGCAGAGTGCTTTTAGCCGGCAGGTGGATCAGAAGCAACTGCCAAAGAAGACTGCAAGTGAGAAGTTAAATATTCCTTACGAACACTTCTATCAAGCCCTCAAAAAATTGAACAAGCCCTCCCAGTTGAGAGGCTCAGAGGAAAGTCTGTACAGTGACTATGTTGATCTTTTTTACAATGCCAAACCTTACAAGCATAGAGATGATAGACTGCTGCAAGCATTGGTTGATATTATAAATGAAAGAAACTAGACTGTAGGGTATGGCACTGAGTTGGAAATATTCATTCTCCCCACCTGTAGGTTTTTTTTTTCCAAAGTCTGTGTATGCTCTAGTTGTGTGATTGCTGCTTTGATTGCTTCATTTTTAATATAAATATCAAGGAAGGATAAAAATGAGTGTGAGGGGATATGGCAGGAAACTGATATGTTTTAGTAATATATTTTTTCAAAGCCTTTCTTCATTCCTATCACAGTAGAATTGCCCCCTCAGGCATGAAATGCAATAGTAATCTCCTGAAAACCCTAATGCTCTATTTTAAACAATTCTTATATTACTTACTCTTCCACCCACTTCACTTAAGCATGCAGTAGGATTCAAAACCTGAACTACCAAGCAGTTTTGAACCAAACTGCCAAAGCTATGGGGATATATTCTCATCCATGGATTTTTTGTGAATATTGCAGTCTTTGTTATATTTGTCATTTATTCTGATGTAATACTTGCAGCCAGTACTGCTTCAATCATAGGTGTTTTGTTCCTCCTCCAAACAGCAATGCTCCCTTGCCCTTCTGTTCTCCTGTCAAGGAACATCTGGGAGGCTGAAGTTGGACTGGGGCATCAGTTTTCACTGATGAAGATAATCACAGTTCAGACTACAGACAGACATACACTAATATAAAAGAGCCCAAAACATCCCAGGCCATGGGATGGCATTCTTTCCACCTAACTTTTAACTATGTAAGTGAAGTACCTAAATTATGAACCTAGAATTTCTAGGCTGTGTGTAGTTAATGAGGACAACGTCTCCTGTAGGGTAGCACTTCAGAGCACTTGGCTTTCTTTACAGCTGTTATGAATTACCTGATGGAGTACTGATATATTATATGAGCTCTGGGGACCAACCTCCTACCTGTGGATCCTCAGTTAGGTTTCTAAAGTAATGAATGAGTTTCTAAAACCTTCTGAGATGCCCACATCTGCAGGAGTCAGGACAGCAAAGCTGGGATCACTTTGTCCTTTCTTTGTACTGTGACCAAAGTGGAACAGAAAGGATGGCTGTTCTAGAAAAGTCCATCTAATGACTGGAGCTTGGAGTGTCTGTGGCAGATTGTAACACTTCCCAGGTATGTAGGAAGTCAAGGCAAAATGGATGGGAAGAGGTGTGAGATTAGAAAATATACCCTAAGAAGGGTGTGTATGGGGAATAAGGGAATATGGAGTAGGAGGGAGAGGAATAGGAGGAAGGAGAAACTGGAAGAGGATGAGAGAGGTGGCTGTCAGAAAGCAACTAGGGTGAGTGACTCCCTAACTTAGCATATACTAAACAGTTTTCCACACATACCTCTTTAAAGACAGAGTCAAGATTGTTGTATTATTTTTCTTTTCACAATTGATTAAAAAAAAAAAGGCCATGCTGGATGTTCATAAATTGTAGGGGATCTAGAACAAGGAAATGAAGGTTCCTAGGGGATAGTTATCTCATTGCTGTGCTAAAGAAAATCCAAAAAAGTGCTGACTGCTTTTTACTTTTCTTCCTCTCTTGTCTACTGTTGAAATGTGTTTTATAGGCTCTCTGAAATGATTTGATTCTTCTTCACTGTTTATTCCTTAAAATGATGCAAGTGTCTCCAAGACAGGAATTTAACATTTTGCTCATAATTCAGTTTGGATAGAGACTTTCAAACTTCAGAATAAATTCTGTAATTTAAAGGTAAATCCCTGCAAGTGGTCCAAATTAGAAAGATCTCTTTTGCTGTCCTTTCCACTCAAAAGCCTTCTGGCAATGCATAACTAATGAACAAGCAAAATATGAAAATTTCTAATTGCTGCTATTACAGAGTGAGAGCCCTTATTTTCACTAATGTTTAATTTTCAGAATATGCCCATCTGGTGAGGTAAGGACCACTTTAAGTCCTGTACAATGGAGAGCAGAGGCTGGTTCCCTCAGATAACAATTTAGCCAATCCTCATTCAGACATGTTACAGTGAGGAAGGTACTAGCAACACTGCATCAGGCCTTGAAAGAAATTTTCAGGTAAAAAGGGTGGGAAACACAAGATTCTCCTTTGTTTTAAGATCAGTTCCTATGCTGTAGCCAAAGTTTCACCAGAGGAAAGTTTAAAATCTCTCTTGAATGTTTCCAACCCAGATTAGCTTGTACAGGAGTAAATTATTTTTATTGTTAGTCTTGCCTTGGTGCCTGTGTGGGTTTTGTGAAAAATGTAAAAGGTAAAAAAAAAAGTTTTCTCTCAGAATTTTAAATTATATTTTCGTTACAGGTATTTATAATATAGCAAAGATTTTATCGAACAGACAGAATTTTAAAAGGCATAAAAAATTATATTGAAGAACCAGATTTTTTCTTGGGAAAGAGACAATTTCATCCAATAAAGGTATTTTTTAAAAGGCATGTTACAACAGCAACTGCAACATGTATGTGATGTGATGTTAAAATTTGTCTACTAGTAACATAATACAGTGTGTTAGCAGAGCTCAGTGTGTGGTCTTAACATTTGTAAAGAAAACAGTGAGATGAAGTCAAGCTATTGCCCTAAAAGGACTGGGAAGTAGAGTTTATAATGAAGGATAAGGGTTTGAGGAAATAACCAGGGATTGGGTGGAAAAAAATATGTATTATGTAGAAAATTAAGACTTTCTTCAATGGGAACACTCACATGGTTACTTTTCACACCAGCAGCCAAGCCAGATTTCCCGTGGACATCAGTGACACCAGCACAGTCTAATTCAGACTCGGTGGTTCTACATTACCAGATTCTGCCTATTTCACATACAGACGTGTGTCAGAAGCACTGTAATGAAATAATACAGCAGAATGACTGAGGGGGTCAAATACACAGGTCCTAACTTCTTGTATGAAAGCAGAAGCCACTGAAATGTGTTGTTCCCTTCCACAACTCCTCACATTTCAAGCCCTTATCCACCTATATGTACTGGAAATAGTTGTGCAGAGCTGCCATGCTGGGGTAGCTGTTTGCTGGTCTGTGCTGGGGAGGGGGCTCTGAGGGCACTGTGTAGCCAGGCACACAATTTGGGGTGTTCCCTGGGCTGCTCCCACCTACACCACTGCCCAGATGTGACCAGGAAGATGCAGCCACCTCCATGGAACCCCCTTCTTCCACTGTTACCCTGAAAGGACATTGTGTTTTGGCAGACACTGAATTACTCTGCTTTCTAAAGCTTTAACGTCTCTGGGACTTACGAATCATG
>JAWWMO010000096.1:7295024-7323555 GCA_035047845.1 Dendrocincla fuliginosa
GTCTTTTCCCCATATTGTATGGTTTTACCAAAAATACTATTCTTAAATGTTAGCTATTCTCATAGCTAGGAAAAGCAGGATTCTGCATCTGCTGTTACACTTTCCTTCTCCAAAATTAGTTGAATAAATAGTAAATTATTCAACAAATTATTCAATTCAGTAACATTGGTTCTGTTTCCCCATAAACTCCTCTTGATTCAGCTAAACAGATGCTGTTTGTCATCACACATGCAGCTCTGCCAGCCACCTCTGAGCTGCCATAAAATCTGTATTGATAAACCTTACACTGAGTGGGATGGGGAACAGCAGTGTTGAGTAACAGCTTTGGGTTTATCTATTGTTCTGCTTCTCTTACCCAGAGTCTAATATGTTTAAAAAATCCCTCCAAAAAACTCCTCGAGAGTGTTCAAGGGCTGCTTTGGCAGAAGGCAGCTGACACTGGTCTGCACAGGGAGTGTTTTCAGACTGTATACCTGAGCTCCTCAAAGCACTGGATTAGTTCATCAAAGAGTGTGGCTTTTTATTCTGGAATTGGAGTGGACTGGAGTACCTTGAGAGATCTCCAGGAAGCTTAGTTTGAGTTGTTGGAGAGAACTTTAAAAAAGAAAAAAAATGGGAAAAAGAATGAAGCAAAGGTTATCTGATCCAAAGAATGTGTGTAAAGGTGCTGATGTTTAGATGAGATGCTATTAAAAACTGGAAACAGTTAGGTTGGCAGTAGACTTGAGTTGCCTTTTCCACTCTGTGGTATGAACTGTGTTGTCTACTCAGAAGGTCGGTGTACACTAAGAACATGTTCACTTACAAGCATGCTCTTGCAGGATGACACAAAACCCCTTTCTGCTGCTCATTATGCCAAGATGCAGAACCTGGTAAATGATCTGAGTGCCTAAGGCATTCCCTGAGCAGAGAGCTCAGACGTGGAATGGAGACCTTAAGAACATCAAAGATGATTTGGTATTGTTATAGTTGTGCAACGTGGACAGGAACTAGAAGCCAAGTTTTTTGGATTGATGGAATGTTTGCCAGTGGAACGTGTTGAAGTGAGCTGAGATGACTGATGAGGTTTTAAAGCTTAGTCGAGTAGCAGTCAGAAACCAATCATGTCACAGGTGGTAGGATGCAGGCTTGCTATTTCCATTCCAAATTTATTTTAATTGTACATGGCTGTGAACTGAAAATCACTTGAAGTGCTTACCCACTGTTCTGGAATTTAATTTTATACATTACAAATTCTGAAATTTATTGTAATCTCAACTTGGACTTCTTACGCCAAGTCATATCTGCAGTTTGAATCTAATTAGAATCATATGACTTACATATTTCTTTTCTCAGAATGTTCCACATCTCTGCATTTGGGAACAGTTGAATAAATGTCTTTCGAATGAAAAATCAAGCTCTGGTGTAACTTCTGTTAGAAAACATATGTCTGGTATGATCTTATGCATCTGGTAGATAGCAAAACCTATCCAACATTGCATTCAGTTCAGTAGATGAGAATTGGTGTTTGTTACATCATGTTCTGGAGCAATATATTAAAAACAAAATGGAGATTACATACCTTACTGAGTTTCCAAGTAAAGCTGCCTTATAAAACAGCCAACAAATAATTCACAAATAACCTATTAGTAGCATGTCTAAAGATGTAATTGAAATTCTTTAACCTGTAATGTCAAAGCAATACATACTTTGCTTAGAAGTGTAGGCTGCATATAATACCAACTGTTGTTACTGAGGCATTTCTCTATAGAAAGAAAACTGCCATGACAACATGATAAGTACATTTTTTTTTTGACAATGACTGTTTACTGATTTTTTTTCTCAAATTTCATCGAGAAGTAAATGATCCTTGATGGTGAATTTGGTTTGGCTTTTAGCCACTGTTGTACCTCATCTCTGAAAGCTGTTTTCAATTATCTTCTAATTGAGAATTAAACCAACAGGAAATCATTTGGAAAAACCTTCACCTTTTAGATCTGTAGCCTTTCTGCTGTCTGTACTATGAGATCAAAACTTTGGCATTATATGTAACCTATTCAAAAAAGAATACCTTACTACTGAGGGTGGTGTACTTTTGGTGTCTGAAATGTAGTAATTTCAGTTAACCTTTATGTTTTAAAGTTCTAATATCAGTCATTCATACTCCAGTGTGGTTGCACTTCTAGAACTTCAGTATTGATACAATAAACCAAGGCAATGGATAAAGGAGCAAGTTAGCTGCAAAAGTGGGCAGAGATGGAAGTTTCAAACAAGCAGAGTGTGTGAAAACTGTGGCTGGTGATTCAAATGTGGCATTTTTCTTACCAATGCAGCTGGGTTTTAATACTACCATGATGTTTATTCAAGTCATTCTTAAAGCTAAGTTCACATGTTCCTACTATTCTTTTTTGACTAAGTACAAATGTCACTATTGTCCAAGTAATTTAGCAGTTCCTTTTGAGGTTCAAAATTAGTTCTAAATCCTTTTCTTTTCTGCAGAGAGGAAAATACAGTATTCCAAATTGGCTCTCTCCTAGTAGTACACTGCTCCTTGACCAAATGCTGCAGGTAAAGTTATTATTTCTATTGCATAAGTCTATAAAGTACTGTTACATAGGTAAAAACATTACATCATTGAAACATTTGAAAAACATTCAGTTTCTGAAAAAGATGTTTAATTCTTACAAATTTTTGAAGAAATGATTGCTGTTTCCTTTGGTTCACATCTTTGAGTGTGAGCTTCTTTTTGGTGAAGCTCTGAAACAGTACTGGTTGCCATTTTTGCCCCAAGATACCCATTCTGTGTAGAAGACAAATTCTTTCTTCACTTCTCCACAATTTAAGTATCGCTTTGATTTTTATTACCCATCAGGTTGACCCAAAGAAGAGGATTACAGTCAAACATCTGTTAAGTCACCCTTGGCTCATGCAAGGTTATTCTGATGCTGTTCAGTGGCAAAGTAAATACCCAGTAAGTACTCTGGTCAGATGAATATTAAAGTGTTTAAAATAATCCTTAATGCCTTACTACCATCCTCACAGTATAGGGATGTGAAGGTGTTTTTTCAAAGATGAACTTTGAGATGGCCATGGTTCCTTTCTGGCTCTTTCAGCTGTCAAAATGTTATTACTTGCTCTCGATTTCTCTCGAGAAATTGCAAATGTGTTTTCATCATACTCTGCAGCTGAATCTGCAAAATAAGTGAATTCTCATCAAAATATGAAGTATTTCTACACATGAAGGACCAGTTCCTTCTCCAGGCTGGTTAATACTTTGTTTAAGGTGCAAAACACAAATATTCTGGACAGCATGCTAGACATTATTATGGTTTATTTTGTTTGTAGTCCTCACTGAAAACATGAATAAGAATTTGATCTCATTGAAAAAATATTCGTCCTGTCTCTCTGTCACTTGTTTTACTTGTGTGAGTGATGAAGGCAGAGGAAAAAAACCAAAATAATCTGGCTGTCAGCCAAAAGTGCTGGGAAGTTGCTGTATGCAGGCAGCCAATGTGTCCCTTTACCACCAGATGCCACCATTTCTCTACGTAAAGAAGAGCTTAACTGTGCTTGCAGTATCAGTGCTAGTAGTTGGATGTGGAAATGATGTGCATGTCTAGTAGCTTTGGGTATTTACGGACAGATGAAAGTACAGCTTCTGTTCTAGTAAAAATCTCACCTGTTGAGTGGCTTGTTTGAATTCACAAGCTTTGACCTGTGAGGGGCCAGGCTGGAAAGTTGCTGAGATTGTGTGACTTTTTCAGTCTATTCCCTATAATGTTTAATTGCGATGCTGAACATTTGGAAAAAAGGTCTAAAATCATTGTTGGATATTGACTCAGCCCAGTGGATTTCATGACAGTGTCACTGTCAGGTGTGGATTATGAAGCGACTTGAGAACCTCACACTTCAATATCTGTCGTGTTCTTGCAGCTGGGACATCTTGATGCAGACTGCATAACAGAGCTTTCTGTGTTTCATGAGCAGAGCAGGGAGACTGTAATGAAGTTAATAGCAGAGGTAAGAGGTATATATCAGTAGTTTACAGTAATTAAATACAGTAATAAAGAAAATCTACTGTGTTGTCAGACTAATGCTTGTGTATTCTCAAGTATGGCACTTTCAATACTTTTCAGATTTTTCAGATTTAAGGAGCTCCTGCAGAACTCTAGAATCTGGCTGTAGCTTATATGACAGCTCTGAAGTTCAAATTTGTTTATTGCTTTTTCTCCTTTAATTGTGCTTATGATGTTTCCTAAATCCTACTATTACTTCCCAGTATGGTAAAATCCTTCTGAATCTCTGAAAGTCAAAGTAACTTTGTAGATATTTATAGTTGAACAACAGATGCCATTTGCTGGGTTAACTCTTTGTTTTGAAATGGTTCAGTAAATAGGAGGTGAAGAAAATAAGAGAAAGATATCAGAGCAACACCTGGGTAGACTACAAAATACATTTTTTTTGGAGTTACTAGTCACCATTTTTTAAAAGTAATGAGTTACTTTTGACTAGAACTGACAAAAGTAGAACTGACTACTTTGAAGAATTGTGCAAATGTTAACAGTAACACTGCAGGCTGTAGAAGAGACTTAAAGCATGATGTGTACTCCAGCTTTTAACTGAATCTGAAAAGTCTTCCTTAAAATTGAATTTTTTGCTCGTTTGTATTTCTTAGCTGCGACAATAGAGTTTTGGGGGTTTCTTTTAAACAGTTGGCCCGTGTAATTGTAGCAGAAGCAGACTTTTAAATGATATGTGATAGTTATGGTGGATTTGTGGAGTCGATGCTCACTGTTCTTCAGTTATAGCAAATAATCAGAATAATCTGTTTAGATGTTTACGTGGGAAAAAGTCTTTCCAAGTAGGTTTGTGATATTTGCATAGTCCTTTACTGAAGGACTACTAATCCCTTATAAATAATTCAAACTAGCTGTACTATGCTGCAAACCTTTCAAACATGGTGCTCATGTTCCTCACACTAGCAGTGTTGCTGAAAATCATGCAAAAAGTTGGTGCACTTTGTGGGTGAATAATGGGCAGAGGGGACTTCCAAAAATTTAAATCTGTCCTTGAAATATTGGATAAACGAATCAGTATGTTTGCCAATTCATTTCAGTAGATAGATGCTGACCCCTGCATTAGTTTCCATGCTAATGCAGGAACTACAAACTAACTTGCAAAGAACGTCCATAGTGCCTGTTTCTTGATCTCAGACACTTAATGTGTATCTCCTAAAGTCTGAAATTACACTTTTGTGATCCAACATTAGGGTTGCTCATCAAGTGGAAAAACTGGTAGAGATACAGAAATTTTCAGACGGCTGAGCTTGCCTTGTACTTGCAAGGTTTCCAAAGAGGAGATTAAAATACCCTTTCTCTCTCGTTGCCTTGCCAGTGGAAATATGACCAGATGTCAGCAACATACCTCTTGCTTCAATCCAAGAAGGCTCGTGGCAAGCGTGTCTGTTTAAGGTTTCCGTGTCTAACAGGGCATGCCAGAACCACACCATCGGCAGGCCTCAAGGTAAGCTTGAGTTCAGGAGGACAGCATTCTGGTTAAAATCCTTCTCTGCATTGACAAAGTTCTGCCTAGGGAGACGTGCTGGTGCCCTAAATATGAGGTAGAGAACATATATGCAGTCTGCCAAAGTCTTGGTCATTAAACAAATCAGTCCTATTAACATGATTTAGCAAGCTGGGCTGCTTTTATGGATTGACTTTGCTGGAATAGCTCTCTGGCAGGACACAATGCAGCAAGTGCTGCACAGAATCCTTCTCAGCTGCTCATGTTAATGGGCCCAGTTTTGTTATCTGGCCTATGTGATCATTCCAAATCTTGTTCTGTGATGACTGACTTCTTACTGTACTCCATGTTTGTCTCTGTATTTTTGTACCTTGGGTTGCATTTCACATGGCTTAGTAATGAAAATCTGAAGCATGTCACCTGGGCAGCCTGCTTTGAGATGACATGGGCGCTATGTCAGCTGGTGGTCAAATTAGAGAACCCTTCTTTCCTCATCTGTTTCCTTGAGAACATAATCCTAGAGAGGACCCTGTTTATTCTGAGTAAAGGAAAATTCTTGCTGCTGTTTTTCTGATAATTGAGATTCTCGAGCAGTTTTGTATATCTTAAGGAAATTTCTGTTCCTGTAGTTTGATAGCAAAGTGCAAATAGGGCACTTCAGAACTTAGTTAAAGTTGCTAAATTGTTTGCAGTGTCATATATATGCAGATGTATGAGGTGTTGGTGATACTTGCCTGTTTCACAAACTCAAAAGCATGGAGTGGAATCTCAGACTTGCCATTAGTCATTCCCCCTTGAGCTGAGACATCTGTCTGAAATTGTCTGAATATGCTGTCTTCTGTGTAGAGGCAAGCACCCAGAATAAATACTTTCTTATGTATCTGATTTGATTGTGTTTAAATCATTTCAGTTCACCTATACAGCTTGAGACGAGAACTGTAGGATTACCAGAGCTGCATAACAGATTGTGAATCATAAGAGTTTCTGAGTATGCATAATATGATTTCTGTGATCATGGTGGGTTAGCCTTCTACGCTTCAGTGATTAAAGTGGAGGTCCTCTAGGTTCAGTTGCGCTGATACTGTGAAGTTAATTCATCTCCGGTGGTGTCCTAGGTAAATTGGTCTGGAAAATGCAACTAACATATGCATTATGCCCTCCCGGGTGATGGTGAAAATCACACCTACACAATGCAGCAATCTTAGTCCTTCAGCAGCACTCAGGACACATTTAACTTGCCTGTGCATAGATACTATGGGTGAATATCAACTGCATTTGCAGAAAGACCCAGCTAGAAGAGCTCTCTAGCTGATCTTATGTGAAGACAACCAAGCAAACAGAACCTTAGCCACTTCTGATTTTGTGGCATGAGCTGGTACATAATACTTCTTTATTTCAAGCAGTTTGATGTAGAAAGACATAGCAAAAAATTCACCATGCCATAAATTTTACCTGGAGCACAATAGCAAGGGTATTTTAATCAGGTATTCATGTTCTAATGGAACATGATTTCAACTACAATATCAGGCTTCTAGATTCTTGGCTGTAGTTAGCAGTCCTCTGGTAAGAGCTTTTGACTAAATCATCATGGTAGGTCTGGCAGCATACCAGCGAGCTCTGTCTCTATTCCAGTAGTAATGAGAGATCTGTTCATTGTGATATCCTTGATCACAGGCCAACAGAAACTTACCTGCCAGCAGTACATAACTTCTTAAAGTGATATCCATTTCAGCCAAGGACTAGCAAATGACTGTAGTTTCATTGAAATGGCATGGAACAAGTCCTCAGGAAGAGTTTCCTGAAAAGAGCAAAAGGTATTGGAAACTAAAGATATTTTGACATGCATCTGATTGTATGTGGTGTGAGCCATGACGGTTAGCAACCTTGGCTGAAGTTACGAATTCCTTGATTTAATAAATGGCAACTTTTTGGGTGGAGCTGCCAATCAGATGAAGGGTTCTGAATGCTAGTTCCAAGTACTGTTGTGTATTCTCTAGTCATTTGTTATGGACATATGTGCTTACTTTTATCCACCCCATTTCACACTTTGCTCTATTCTTTTCTTGGATTCTTTCCAGATTATTATTGTTAGGATTTCAGTAAAAAGAGGTTGTAGTCCAAGCCTTGTATTCAAAGGTGGGTATCTCTGAGTTGCTTCTCTTTTTGACACAGATAATGAAAGATGACTTGGCAATAGGGCTTTGAGAATAGTTTCACATCTCCTTTTCATTCAAATGACAAATTCACAATGACGATATTAAAGACATATGATAAACCTTAAGTTGCCATCATGGGAACTTCCATTATTAGGAACTTAGAAAGAAATTAGATTTAGAGTTTAATGGTGCTTTTCTGATGAAATATTATTTTTAAGAATTCAGTGAAATCTCAACTGAATCATTCTTTTCAGTCCGAAAAAATTGTCACATCTGAAGATATGCCAGACTGCAGTGGAATGCCTTATGCATTTGGATCCGTGGAATTTTCAGATACAGCTTCGCTGTTGGAAGAATCTCCTTTAGAAGAATTTATTCTAAATACTCATGGAACAAAACAGGTGTTTGATATACTATTCTTAATCCAAAAAATCTTATTGTACATAAAAATTATTGTATATTTAAATGGTTGACTCTAGCAAAAAGGTGGTACAAACTGAGTAACGAAGTGTTTGCATACATAGGCTGAACATAGGCTGAACATATTGTGGCTTCCTCTAGCTATAGGTCATGATTGATTTGATTAAAACTTGAGGTTTGACATCTTATTTGCATAGAATTAGCATCTAGAAAATGAGTAAATGAGTTAATGGCAGAAAAAAATCAGGTGGAGCAAACAAGGTCTCCGAGCTAGGCAGAAACTGCACAAGTCTCTGAAGAAGTGCAACCTGTCTGTATTGAACAAGAAAATCCAATGAAGCAATTAAAATTTGACAATTAAGTCAAATGAAAATTCTTAGCTTTGTTTCAGTGAGTTGGTGACTAACAGTTTTCCATCTGTGAGCAAAAGAATTTAGAAGATCAGATAAAGAATGAGAACTTTATAAGCAACTTATAGAGGGAATCAGAAGTATTGAGGCGTTTTTAACTATTTTGCTATATAGGCAAGCATGGCATTTTTAACCTGTTTCAGAAGTTCCTTGTCTGTAACATTCCTGATTGTGATCAGAATACAGCAAAGGATGCCTCTTTTCTTTTTGTTACATCTTTTCTAGCATTCAAGGCCTGATGCTCAATTGGATGATGTGGAATTCACACTGTCAACTCCGGTGACAACAAAAGTGGCATCAAAGAAGCATAAAAACAAAGAGAATGTAGAGATAGAGTCAGCTTTAAGAAATGAAATGCCCTTTGCACTTCCTGCTTCAAAGACTCCTTTTGCAAAAAGTCAGATTGAGACACAGGAACAAGCCATATCCTCTCAGGCACCTGCCTTCAAAGGTACATGGAATGTAACTAATGAAATCTTAAAACATATATGTTGCATGGGAATTACTGGAACTCAAATGTGAACACAATACTTGTGTATCCAAGACATCTGTTTCCAGAGGACTTTTTGCCCTATTCACCATCCTGCTTCTTCTAGTACATCTGGTAGGGTGTTGCAAGGGTTTTAATCATCCATCAGGGCATGTTACTTGTGTGCTAATTACCTGAGTCATTGCTGCTCACAGTTATCACCCTAACATGGAGCTACGTTTCTTAAACTTTCACATGATTCTACTTTTCCATGAAAGCTGAGAACACTATTTCCTCACCACTTTGTTTTTCCTTTGTGATTACCTTGAGTGAAAATAAAGGCACCTTTTAGTCATCTGCTTTTATTGCTGCTTCTAAGAGAAATCTAACTTATGGATTTTTGATGGTTGCCTATCATCGTTTTGACGGGAACCGTCCATTGTAGCAGTGAAAATACTTCTGTTAACAATGTATAGGTCTTGCCGCTATGCAATAAACTGCATAAATCTGCCTAAATTGTTTCAACTTTTCTGAGTTACCACAAATATTTGTCCTCAGGCTATCTAGTCATGTACATATCTTGTATGTACATTGTCATTTCCTTCAATTATTACCATAGAAGTTTTGGAGTTGATAATGTAAATGTTAACTCTGTCATTCAAATGCCAAGGGCTTCATGCAATAGGAGAGTCTTCTGTTCCAGATGCTAAGGAACATTTTTCAGGAACAGTAAGTCCTTGCATGCTGATTCAAGGAAAATGATAAGGGATTTTGGATCTACTGCTGTTTAATGTCATCCTTCATAAATGGTTTAAAGAATTGCAATAAAAGGACTAGTCTTTTATGAGTTTTTCATAAGATTGTATGTGATAACATGAAGTCTGACATTGTGGTAAGTTTAAAAAGCAAAGTAGGTACTCTCTGAAATGACAAATACAGAAACACTGTTTCAGCTCATTTATTTAGATTTCTGAGGATGAAAGCTAATTCTTTGATGAATTGAACGATGTTTGATTCAGGAAAGGTGGTATTAATACTCTCCTAGAAGTAGAAAAGTAGAAGTATCCATTGGAATTTTGAAAGTTTTTGTTTGGGATCAGGTGCAATTCTGTAGGAAGCTGAAACTGTGAACACTGAAGTTGAGTTTAATTGTGACAACTCATTTGATGACTGTTTCACTCAGTGTTTTCTACTGTGCCTTCAAAACTGTACCCTGCAGACATTGACTTTTTAGGCTGATATGTAGCATCTACATTATGTATTAAACACGGATATATAAACTTACACCATTTGTATAAGGGAAATGGATCAGTGAAGAAGCTAACTATTCAATGCAGTAGGTTGCTCAGTATTTATTATGGGGCCAGTGGCAGAGCAAGAAAGCAATGCTAATCCTGAAATTCCTATATTGAACTGCATTGGTTACTCTTAAGGTTTGACTTGTAGAGCCCTGGGGAAATCAGTCGAAGTTTTAATTTGTAAAATAGAGGAAGTATTGTTGTATTAAAAACGTATTTTATCATTTCAAAAATATGGACCTGAGATAGAAAGGTGATCTGGTTTTTGAAATAAATTATTAATAATGAGAAATTGTTGCTGAAAAAAAGAAGGTCCTTTATGCAAAGACATACCTGTTTGGCTTGGTTGCTTTCTTTCAGAGAGCCAGTTCACTGCAGTCACCCCAATTAAACCCACAAACCTGACGAACGCAGGTGAATTGACAGCAGCTGAGGTTCGTCCTGAAAAAAGGTAAGTGTCCAGTTATTTGTGTACACTTCTGATTTAGAGTAGGACTGCCTTAATCCGTGTGCTGCCTTGGAAGCCTTGTTACAACAGCAAGCTGTAATTTCTATTCTCTTGGTAAAAACCTTCTTAAAACCGCTTTCTATATTCACTAGAAAACATTGATGGTAGAGAAAAGTTTTAAAACTGTGTAAGTCAATTATCTTAGGATATATTTCTATTTTCCATAATGTAAGTTCCTTCTTATTCCAGTTCCCCAGAGGATTGCAATTTCTACATAAATCTCTGAATTTAAACTTCAACAGGATTTCAATCAGAAACTCTTATAATACACTGCACTGGATTTGATATTCTTTCTTCTGCCATGTCTGGTAGTATTTTTGTGACCTGTCCAAAATAATTTTTAACACTGAGAGGAAAATAACTGATTAATTTGTTCATGTAACAGGTGTCATTCAGTGGAATTAGATCTCAACCTAGGTCACGTGGATAGCAGCCAAAAAAAGAGAAAAGCCAAAATATTTGGAAGTCTTGAAAGAGGCCTGGATAAAGTGATCACAATGCTTACGCCAAGCAAGAAGAAACGATGCACTAGAGGTTGTCCAAGGAAACTTAAGGTATTGTTGCTGAAAAAGTCTTACAGGAGAACAAGTATTAGGACTCAATTTATTATATTATGTATTAATTATTATATTACAGTTATTATTATAAAAAACATCCAATAGCTTCAGAAATGGTCTTGTGACAGCTTATGTAACCTGTCTTGCCTGCATTCTACAGTAAGGTGCTCTTACTGTATTGTTGTTAACAAAACAGTGCCCCAGTTATCATATTTTGGTATCTGTCAGGCAAGTCAACAAATCCAGGAAGGAGTTTGGCCATTTCTGCTTATAACCCATCTAACTACATGAGAAGGAAGCAGGATGGTTTTAAAGGAGCCCTAGGTGACAGTTTTTCATCATGTTATTCATATAGAAAGATGGCTAGCTTTCCCATTAAAAAATGCTAAACATTCCTGGCTTAGGTTTCTGTGGTCCAGGAGCAATGTGTCCACTCTGGGGTAGTCTTTAGATGTCTAGGGAGTCTGAAATTACACTTAGAGCCTAAATAACTACACCTTGTGAAACAGTTTCTGACATTGTCCCTGTAATTTTGATTGTTTAAGTTTCGATGTCACTGTGTCTGAGCTGATTGGCTATTTATCCTTTTTTCAGTAGCATCCTTTTTTCATAGAAAAAGCAGTTCCTCAGGTAGCATGTCGCACAGAGCACTTTAATATTTCATTAATAATTTGCTATTACTGAATTTGACTTGAGGTTAATATTAGCTTTGTAGAATACATGTCACTTTGCATTGGAATGATACTAGTGTAGTGAACAGAACAACCAGTTGACCCAGAAGCCCTCAGCAGGCAACCGGATGTGGAGGTGGCATTGCCAGAATCAGCAAGGGGGATTTAAAAGCTCCAGTGAGCACAACTGAACAGGGCGGGCAAAAAGGACATGGTGCAGCAGTTTGCATGGCAGTTTGTATGCACAGGTTGTGTGGGGAGGGTGCTGTACTCTGCTAGTAGGCCCACATCTCAGGTAAGTGCTAAGTGCTCTAGGTCTCTGCCATAATGGTGGGTTCTTGTCTCAGAGCCAAAACCAGTGTGTCTACTGAGAAGCCTCAGAGAAGACTGATGCTTCAATCCAGATGGAACTGGTAAGGAAGGAGATGTCAGTACAGGTGGTAGCTTGCAATGGATGCCGTGGCACTTCTATGGGAGAAAAGGCTACTATTTGCACAAAGAGTGCACAGATTGCTGGCCTTTTATGGCAGGTGGCCAAATTATAAGATGCAGTTAGCAGGTTGTGTGGTATTAGAGGGGCTGAAACAGAGATAGAGCTGTCATTTCAGATGGATACCAGTGAGCAGGAGATACCTGGGACCCTGATGACCCACAAAAGTGTTCTGATTCAATCTCCACTCTCGAGCATCCAGACCAAAAACAGATATGGTGCTTTAAAGGCTTTAGATGTCCACGAGGAAGGCTAAAAAGGAGAACCTGCACCAGCAGCATGCAGAAGCTACTGTAGGAAGAAACATCAAGTACTTGTAGTCAGTGACTCTTCTAAAGGGCACTGAGACATTCATCTGTTTGCCTGATAAAGAGTCATGGGAAGTTTGCTGCCTGTTGGGAGCTGGGATCCATGACGTTGCCAAGAGGGTATTCCCAGCTTGTCAAGAGGACAGACTACTACCCACTACTATGTTTTTATGTGGGTAAAAATGATGCTACAAGCCAAAGAATGGGCAGGATCAAGAAAAGTTATAAAACCCTGGTGAGACAGGTGAAGAATATCGATCAAGTCATCTTCTCTTCCAGTTAAGAAATGGGGAAAGCTGGAAGCAGACTCATAATGCACATCAACATCTGGCTTCATATCTGCTGCCATCTAGGTTCTGGCTTTTATGGCAGTGGGTTGTATTTCAACAATTGTAGCCTGTTAGGGAGTGGTGGGATACACCTGTCAAAAGAGAACTTTTGGGAGCAGGCTGGTGAGTTTGATGAGAAGAGCTTTAAACTGAAGGGCTCGGAATGGGGTTCAAAGTGGCAATACTCATGCCATTGCTTCTTCCTAGGAGTAGGTAATACCAAGCAGTGCAGTAACAGATATTCCTTGACTGCTTTTTGAATAGAGAATTAGGGCTAAGTGCATTAAGGGTGTATATGGCTATGTGGAATACTCTTACACCCTTTATAAGGAACCTGCATGCTTGATTACCTCTCTGAAGTGCCTGGACACAAACACACAGCATGAGGAATAAACAAGAACTAGAAATCTGTATGTGTTCGCAGGGCCATGGCCTCATTGCAGTGACAGAGACATGGTGGGATGGCTCACATAACTGGAATGTCATGCATGGCCATCTTTTTAGAAAGGACAGGTTGGTGAGACGAGGTGGGGAAGTTCTTTATGTGAGAGAGCAACTGGAACATATTGAGCTCTACACAGGGACAGACAAATTAAGAGTTTATGGATGAGAATTGGAGAACAGGCTAACATGGTAGACACTCTTATGGGTGTTCACTGTAGTCCACCTGATCAGGAGGTTGATGAGTCTTTCTGAGGACAGCTAGAAGTAGCCTTGCAGTCACAGGCCCTTGTCCTCCTGGGGAACTTCAACCAACCTCATATTTGTTGGAGAGACAACATGGCTTGGCATACACAGTCCAGGAAGTTCCTGCAGATCATTGAAGATAACTTTTTTACTTAAGTGGTAGAAGAGTCAACAGAGAAAGGTGTGTTGCTGGACCTTGTACTAAAAAACCAGGAGGTACTGGCTGAAGACACAAAGGCTGGAGACAGCCTTGGCTGTAGTGACCATCAGATGGTGGAACTCAGGATCCCATGTGGAGGAAGCGAAGCAGTAACAGAACTAGAACTCTAAACTTTCAAAGAGTTAATCATGACTTCTTCAAATATCCACTTAGAGGAATCCCATGGGATAGAGCTCTAGAAGAGAAAGGGATCCAAGACAGCTGGTCAATATTCAAGCATCACTTCCTATAAGCTCAAGACCAGTACATCCCCATGATAAAGAAATCAGGCAAAGGGGGCAGGAGACCTGCATGGATGAGCAGAGAGCTTCTAGGAAACCTCAGATGGAAGAAAGAAATGTATGGAATGTGGGAAAAGGGACAAGCCATATGGAAGAACTGTAGGAACATTTTCAGAGTATGCAGAAATGTGACAAAGAAGGCCAAGGCCCATTTGGAATTGAGTGTGACAAGGGATATCAATGACAACATGGACGGCTTCTACAAATACATCAGCAGCAAAAGGAAGATTAGGGAAAATGTGGGGATACTATTGAATCAGAGGGGTGTCCTGGTAATGAAAGACCCATAGAAGGCAGAATTACTGAAGGCCTTTTTTGCCTCAGTCTTGAAGGTGGCGGAACGGCCTGATACACCTGAAGACTGTGCTGCCATTCACCTTGACAGGCTGGAGATTTGGGCAAAGAGAAACTTAATGATATTCAACAAGGGCAAGTGCAGGTTCTGCACTTTGTACCTGGGGAGGAACCCAAATACCAGAACAGGTTGGGGACGATCTCCAAGAGAGCAGCTCTGTTGAGAAGGACCTGGGGCTCCTGGTGGGTGACAAGTTGAGCATGAGCTAGGAGTGTGTCCTTGCTGCCTGGGACCCACAGGATCCTGGGGTGCATTGGGAATAGTGTGACCAGCAGGTCAAGGGAGATGACCCTCTACTCAGCCCTAGTGAGTCCACAGCTGGTGTACTGTGTCCAGTTCTGAGCTCTGGCCAAAAAAGATGAAGAGTCACTGGAGAGAGTACAATGTAGAGTACAAAGATGGTAAGGGGTGTGGAGCATGTCTTTGATGAGGAGAGACCATGGGAGCTGGGCCTAGTAATGCTGGAGAAGAGAAGATTGAGAGAGGGACCTCGTTAATTCTAGATAATCTATAGAGGTCGGTTCCAAAAAGATGCTATACAAGGAGGAATTTTTACTTGAATCTGTAGGCAACATGTTTGAAAAATGTGATTACCATGAAAGAGGACAGGTTATTTACTGAGGCATAAGCAGTTTTGTAGAAGCCAGTGATTTGTCTCTTCAGCTGACTGGCTGCTGCTACATCTACTGCACAGTGAGAACTGTGTGTCAGTCACAGGACCATTTTGTGCTTTGCAGCCTGTGTACAGGGAATTTAGCCACTGTATTGCAGTTGCAAACTTTTCCGAGACAAAGTGGCAGTTATACAAGTTCAGGACATATGTTGGGCTACAAACCTGACCAGCCCATCAGACCGGAGTCTAGACTCAGCAAATAGTCCAGGAACCTGAACAATGGGAAGCTAGATACTCTGTTGCTAAATGCATTTAGCCTCCTGCCTCAGTTTCCCTTATCTATAGTATATGCAAAATTCCTGATGAATTCCTGAAAAATTCTAGAGATGCTGGAGTACAGCATGGCAAGACAGAGCTGTATTTCAGTGTTACAGCACTTATATCAGAGAGTTGCATACATTTTAGTCTGAATAAGAACCTCAAGAACCATTCTTTTACTCTGACTTTGCATCCTCAAGCTATGTTAATTTCTCAAGCTGTTTTACAATCTTGTCTCTTGGTTGCTTTTGTTTTCAGAAGCTAGATAGGACATATTGGTATGTTACAATTGGCATATGCTTCCTCTTGTTACCTGTGGGTGTCTGCAAGTTGTTCAAGAGGTCACTTAGTGCATAAGCCCATTATATGAAGTACAAGATGTGACAGAAAGCCCTTACAATGGTAACCTTTTGAGTAGTAAGTCACCCTTTTCTTTATACATGAAAAGCTGCATGGTGCCGTGTCTGTTCCTTCGCATCAGACGCACTGAGTGTCAGATCTAGGCTATCTCCCAACTGTCGGGCATGCAGCAGGCAGGTAGTTTTGGGAAGCTGAAACATTTGTCACTGTGGCTAGCTGTTCTGAAACTATCTTTGAAAATATTTTACACTGTTTTCAGTTTTAGGAGACAGATTATTTTTTTTATTCCTTGAATTGTTTTAACAAGCTGACTACTTTTAGGCACACTGCAATGTTACCACCACTCAACTACTGAATCCAGACCAACTGCTAAATGAAATAATAACTGTTCTTTCAAAGAAGCATGTGGAATATGTTCAGAAGGGGTAAGTGTCATGGGTAAACATGATGACTTCAAATTATATTTGTCCAAATAGTTGGTACTCCAATCCAAGTATCTAAACTTACTTTCTCAGCACCATTGTAAAATAATTCTATAGAAAGCATACAAGGCACTAGACGAATGTATGCAATAACTTGTTGAAATAATGCAAACCTATGTTAAGTGAGCTCTAGCAGAGTTCTTTGACTGACAGATACCAATCAATAATAGTGAGGTAGCTCTTAGGCAAAATTCACATCGGCCTATGTCTCGTGAAATTTTAAATACAAAAGGTTTGCTTGAGTACAGTCACATGACCAAATGGGACAATTTGGAGAAATAATGTATATCTCTTTTAACCCTCATTCTTCGCAGTTAAAAGACATTAGCCTTTAGCCAAGAAGTCAGTATATTTTAAAAGCTGTGCGGAATCTACACACCATTGTGTGGACTATTTTAATTTGTAGTGTTTACTAACTAGACTAAGGTACTGACTGGTTAGACTGGTTCTTACTTCGGATCAAACTGAATGTTTCCTGAATTCCCAACACATGAAGTAAACACTATGCTCACTTTTCAATATGCATTTTCTCAAGTTCTTGAGTATTTCAGTGATGGGCATTGTAAAACGTCAGAGTATACATCAGCCTCTGATCTATTTCTAAGCTCAGAATGTGGAATGATGTTGGACTGCACAGCAGCAACTTCTCCCATTGTAGTGATTCAAACTGCATTCAGATTTTCCTTTTTTTCACACCAGCTGAGCTGTAAACAGCTGAGAGAAGAGTGATCTTGTCTAGCAAAAACATGAGAACTTTCCATCATTCCAGCTCAGAGCATGGGGGTCTGTGGCTAGGAAGGGTTCTTGTGTCTGGGTAGGACATTGGTACTGCATGCTGGTCCTTGGGCATAATGATAACTGATAGTGCTCTGAGAATAAAGTATTTACAAAGCTCTCAGTTGACTAAATTGTGAGTTGCTTCACAATATTCTGAGTAGCAATGGGATATTTTCTGTAAAGTGCTTTTATTAACTTAAAATTGCATTGCAAACAAACATTAAATGGTTCAATGATTATTCTGTTTTTCCTTTTATTTTTTACAGTTATACCCTGAAATGTCAAACACGGTCGGATTTTGGTAAAGTAACTATGGAGTTTGAGTTAGAAGTATGTCAACTCAATAAATCTGAAGCCTTGGGTATACGGCGACAACGGCTTAAAGGCGACGCCTGGGTCTACAAGAGGCTGATGGAAGACATCTTATCTAGCTGCCAAGTGTGAGTGGCAGAGGCTTTTATCGTGATGGTTTAGAAAGGTCTGTTCAGGGAAGTAATTTGGTGTCACAATCACAGCTATATTTGAAAAATCTGTCATTTTCCTTGACTTTTTAACCATCCCTTTTTGTACATATGCCTTCTGTATGCTTCCTTTAATAATAGGTTCATAATAAATGTTCTGCAACTTTTTGCAACTGCAACTTTTCTGAGGCAAAATTCTGTAAGCTGTTTCCTATCATGTTTTTCACATATCAGGGTTAAAAAACTAGTGGCATTTTTGTGCTGAAGCCTATTGTGGTATGTCTTCAGTTATCAAGTGCATGTGGCACAGAAATAGTCATTTGCATAATTCTCTTGTCTCTGCTTAAGTAGGATTTATTGAGATCATTAACTAAGTCACAGCTGTGGTTCCCGGAGTTACACTATATGCTCAGTGTTGTACAAAATAGGACTGGGTTCAGTAAATGTGAAGTCAAGAGTGCTTGGATTTAAATTGTGATCTCATATAAAACTTTGCTATGTCTCATTACAAAGCCTCGATGATCCTTAAAAAGCCTGTGCACTTTATGATGTTCTCATGTTAACTCAATGATATGAGGATCACTGAAAAACAACAAGACCTTTGAACTGTTGGGAATAGAGAAGGCATTTCTCACCCTGACTGTCTACAAGGAATCCAGTGACACCTTTAACAGAATTTAAGCACCATCTTAAATTGTTTCTGCAAATGGTGGAGCAGCTAAGCGTTGTAGCTGATGCATATCTGAAGTGCTGCAGTATTGCATGAGGTCAAGTTTTACTTGCTTTCTTTTTTCAATATGAACTTTTCATCAAGGATTTGGCTTCTGTCTGGAACTTGATCAGAATTGAAACAAGGGTAGAAGTTGGAAGGGCTGATTGAAGGAGTCATACTGATAACAGTCTCACTAATAAATAGCATGATATGTGTTTTAAATCACCAATCACAACTGTGAAGCCCAAGGGCTGAAGAATTGAAACACTCATTTGCCTTTCCTTTCCTTGAGTTTGAAATTCAGAAATGACAACAGGAGTATCCTGAAACACCCTAACTGCCACTGCTCAGTAGTACATTCTGTGTAAATATCTCCTCCCTATGGTGACAAAACTGATGTTATGAATGGACAAACAGTAATTAAGAAGTTTTGTTCATTCCTTTTAAGCTAAAAAATCACTTATTTGATTCACATTGTCTTACAAGCTCTGATGAAATAAGGTTCCTTGTCATAGGTTGCCAAGGAGTGCCTGATGGCTCTCTGTGAGGCTGAGGCTAACAATCATTGCTCTTTCAAGTGTGCTGTTGTGGATGAGGTGCATCGCCAGATGAAGGAAGTATGGGAGGAAGTGCATAGATTTCAGTATTTGAGAGAATAAGTGAGAGATTGATGAGTTATAATCAGAGATATTGCAGCCTCGCGAGTCTCTAACTTTCATCGTAATAGAGACGCAGGTGGACCCTGTCTACTAGTCTGTTGAATAGGAGAGCTGGAAGACAGTCAAAGCTCCTCCTTCTGAAAACACGACAATGGCAAATAAGACTGACACTTTTCACAACAGCCTTGAAGCCCTGGAACCAGACAGTCAACTGCTGAGGTGGTTGAAGGTCCTTCTGGGATAGAGGAGCCAACTAGGGCAATACAATCTACATCCATGTCGTGACCTCATCTGTTAAGAAGAAGAGGAGTTCTCAAAGGTGATTCTCTTCTAAGGGGAATGGAGGGCCTGATATCCAAACCAGAGCCAATTCACAGAGAAGTCTGCCTCTCAGGGGCTCAGGTAAGGGGCATTAACTAGAAAGCTCTCCAGTCTACTAAGGGTCTCTGGGTATTATTTGTTATTTGTTCTTCAAGTCAGCAGTGATGAGATAGATAACAAAGAAACATCCAAGGGCAATTAAAAGGGATTTCAGGGTCTCAGGATGATTGGTTGAAGGATTAGGACCTCAGGTAGTGTTATCCTGGATCCTTCCAATAGTAAGAAATAATATTCAAAGGAAGAGGCAGAGCAACATGTGGCTCTAAGAGTGGTGTCATCAGAAAAATTAGGGATTTTCTAACCATGGATGGTCCATACAGCACCTACTGTACTGATACCTGATGGGATGCATCTCTCACAGGGAAAAACGGTTTCTAGCACAGAAGCTAGCAGGACTTGATTGGGCTTTAAACTAACTTGAAAGGGGGAAACAGAAAATGCCACGCTTGCCAGTGATGAGCAATGGGATAGTGTGTCAAAACTTGAGGAACTGGCTGCTAGTGGGATCCCTCAATCTGCTCCACAAGGTGTCAACTACAACAAACCCCACCTCAGATGTTTCTATACAGATACATGCAGTGTGAGGAACAAACGAGGAGCTTGAGTCTTTGATCCTGTCTTAGAGATTTGACATCATTGACAAAAGTAAAACCTGGTAAGATGACTCCTGTGACTGGAGTGTCATGTTGGATGGCTACAGGCTCTTCAGGAGGGATAGGCAGGTCAGAAGAGGCAGAATGCTGGCATTGTATGTAGTGGAAGCATTAGAATGTCTGCAGCTCACAGTTGGCAAAGGCATAGTTGAGAGCCTCTGGGTAAGGATTAAGGGACAAACAAATAATGGGCATGTTATCATGGGAGTCTACTATAGACCACCTAACCAGGACAATGACACCAATGTATTATTCTCCAAGGAATTAAGAGACACCTCTAAATCAATGTACTATGGGAGAGTTCAATTTGCCAGATGTTAAGTGGGAATGCCATACAGCTGCATAAACAGCTTCAGAGGATTCCTAAAACACCTTGATGACAATTTTCATGGTACAGGTGCTAAAAGAACTGACTATGAAAGATGCCCTGATTGTTTTTTTGCCTTGCTAAGAGAGAGGAATCTTGTGAGAAAATGGAGATTGGTGGCCAACTTGGCTACAGAGCATTTAAAATCTCTGGTAACAGGAGGAAAAGTGCCGGCAAAACTTTACTTCTGGACATGAGTACTATAGACTTAATGCTGCTCAGGGAACTAGTAAGGAAACTCCCCAGGAAAAATGCTTTCTAATGTGCTGGTCACATTTTAAACATTTCCTAAGAGCACAGGAGCAGGCAATTCCAAAATGTTGAAAGTCAAGCAGACAAGGCAGAAGGATGACTTGACTGAAGAGAAATCTTCTTTTGAAGATAAAACAAAAGGGAAGGTGTAGGCCTGGTGGGAGCTGGTCAGGTGACATGGGAACAAGACAGAGATGCTGTTCTGTAGGGAGAAAATTTGTGTGGCCAAAGCTTAACTGGAGTTGAAGCTTCCAGAAGAAAAACAGGGGGTTTAAATACATTAATGCCAAAAGGCAGTGTAGAAATTACATTGGCCAGTTCCAGGAAGAGGCAGAACACTTCACAAACAGGGACTTTGATAAGGCAGAGGTGTTTAATGCTTTCCTTGCCTCTGTCTTCAACACTGATGACAGGCTAAGGGGATTCCACTGCCCTGAGCTGGAGGACCGTGACTGTGAGAATGATAACCTCACAGTTGACCCTGAAGCTGTGAGCAATCTGCTGCTCCAACTAGATCCCTATAAATCTATGGGATCTGGTAAGAGCTGGCTGATGTCATTGATAGGTTTCTCTTGATATTTGAACAGTCTTCGGAATCCATAGAGGTCCCAGGTGGCTGGATGCTGGTTAATGTCCCAGTTTTCAAAAAGGGCAAGAAGGGTGACTCTGGAAACTACAGGCCTGTCAGTCTCACCTCAGTGCCTGGTATGGTTACAGAGAACATTGTTCTGGGAGGTACTGAAAAACACCTGAAGGACAGAAAAGTCATTGGTCGCAGCCAGCACAGCTTCATGAGAGGAGAGTCCTGTTTATCAAATCTGATTTCCTTTTATGACAAGGTAATCCACCTATTTCATCAAGGGAAACCAGTGCATGTAATCTTTCTGCGTTACTGTTGTAAAGCTCCAGACTAATTTGGCAAGTTCCTTAAAGGGGCTTAGGTTTTTTATACTCTGAGGCATGCACAAGGGAGAAGTGTGGCAAATGTTATCAGGAGATTAAACAACACACTTTTTCCAGCAAACTTCAGAAAATAAAGGAATTTGGCAAATTTTCAGGCAATGTTCAATCAGAATAAAAGATATCATAAAGCATTGATGGCAAACTCCAACCCACTCCAATTTAAATTACTCAAATTTCAAGAAGAGTAAATTAGGAGAAGAAGAAATAGAGAGATTGGCAGCTACTGCCTTGGATCCAGCACAGTCTCAGATGGCATAGATTCATGACAACAGGGACATGACCTCATGCATCTTTTTGCAGTGATTTTTATCTGCTTTGGCCTCTTATGGCCACCCCCTGCCCAGGTGGGGATTCCAGTCTGATAGCCACTCTAGGGCTAGACTAGGCCTTTGGGGGCAGGGTGTGGGTCATTGTTTGCCTTGTGCCAGTGACTGACAGCTGCACAAGGGGGGCAAAAGAAGGTGGGTTAGGGGCCAGAGCATCACTCCACCTTAATGAAATTTGATGTGTCCACTCCCCCACACACTTTAATTGTTTTGAGCCAGTAATACTTTTTACCTGTGATAGGCTCCTTCTGGACAAAACGTCCAGCCCTCAGCTGGATAAACATCATGGGATGGGTGAGCAACAGCTCATGCGTCCAGCACAGAGTTATACTGAATGGTGTGACATCAGGCTGGCAACAGGTCCCTAGTGGGGTTCCACAAGACTCCTTCTTAGGCCCTGTGCTCTTCATCTTCATGAACAACTTGGATGCACCACTCAAAGGGATACTGAGTTTGCAGATGATGGAGTTTACAGGCTTGACAGAGAAGGGGTCACAGCCCCAAGTCTGACAGAGTTCAAGAGACGTTTGGCCAGTGCTCTCAGGCACATGGTGTGATTCTTGGGACTGTCCTGTGCAAGACCAGGAGTAAGACTTTGGTGATCTTAGCAGATTCCTTTCAAGTCAGAATATTCAGGGATTTTTCTGAACTGTCCAGAGAAGGGCACTGGACCTAGGGTCTGGAGTACAAATCTGATGAGGACTGGCGGAAGGAACTGGGAGGGCTCGGCTTGGAAAAAAAAGCGGCTCAGATGGGATCTTCTTGCTCTCTACTGTACCCTGACAGGAGGTTGTAGCCAAGTGTGGGCTCTTCTCCCAGTCAGCTATCTACAGGACCAGAGGAATTTGCCTCAAGTTGCACCAGGGGATGCTTGGATGGATATTAGACTTTCTTCTCTGAAGGAGCTGTCAAGCCCTGGCGTAGGCTGCCTGGAACAGTGGTGTCACAATCCTTGTAAGACTTTCTAGGTTGTGAGGATGTGGCACGTGGGGACATGGCTTAGTGGTGAACATAGCAATGCTGGGTTAACACTTGTACTTAGTTGATCTTAAGAGGTCTTTTCTAGCCTTAACAATTTCATAATACTGTGGTCTCTAACTTAGTCCTATATGCAAATTTCTGTAGCACCTTCTACAATCTGTGTCCATTACAGATGTTTAGCAAAAGTAGTTGCAGACCAATAGATGAAGAACCTACTAGAAGTTCTACCGTCTTCATCAGAGCACCTTGCATCACTTTTACTCCCTTATCTCAGTAATTCATGGAGTAATCCCTGCCCTTCCAGCAATCACATTTCCTATCTGTTGGAGTATGAAGAGGCCTTTGGATGTATAGATAATTTCTGCTACAGATGGCTAAGAAAACCAGTTTGCAAAGAAGGACTGGACTACTTTTGATATTTTAACATCACTGTGTGGTATTTGATTGTCTTTTGAGGAACAAGCAGCAGGGAACCCTTCCTGTTTTACCCCTACAGGTCACCAATTCACATTTAAATTATTTTTTTCCATTCAAAGCTTGATGTGCATATCCTTTTTAAAGCTTCAGAAATCTGTTTCATAGATATTATCACCTTCTTGTTGCTTTTATTCTTTCTCTTTGTTCTTCAGAACTTACCCTGCTGGAATGCTTTGTAGAGGAGTGGGCAGGTGGAAAATTTGGGTACAAGGGTCAGAGGAACAGAAAAATTGCTTGCAACTGGTCTGTATTAAGATGAAAAGATCTATGTTATCTGAGCAGATAAAAATGAACTTAAATTTTGAGAAGAGGGGAAAGTCAAAATATATTTACATGTTGAATTAAAGCTAAATATTCAGCCTATAGAGTGAGTTTTTGTATACATGCAATGCAAAGGAAAACAACATAGGCTTGTTATCCAGACTTGGTCAGGGCTGAGGCTATTATCAAGTCTGATTGCTTGCCCTTTGTTTTACTAAATGAAAGTCAATATATTAACTAAGGGAATTACTCTACTGACATCTGTAATTATGAAAATACCAGAGTTGAAAAAACAAGTGGGAATGCCATATGGAAATCTTATCCAATGTCTAAATGCTGTCAACCTTTGTTGGGAGAGACAGATAACAAAATTTTAGTTATTTCATTAAAATATATTTGGCAGTAACTGCCCATCCCCAAAGCTTTAAATTCTGGGTGTTTGAGAGCTAGAATAGTAAACAGGCTTCAAAAAACCTGTGTGTTACTTCCTCAAAGCCTGCTGAACACCTGGAAGATGTTTTCCATGAACACAGAACCCATCGCTACATTCACAGTTAAGTGTTGTCATCCATCCCACAAGGCACATCCCACCCTTTCGCAGGTGCAGGTATTGCACAAAACCACATAGCAGACAGATTTGCAAGAAGACACACCACACTGACAAGTCTCTAGCTGAGGCTGACAGGTATGGAGGCACTTACAGACAGGATAATCATTTGATTCCTTTATGTTTTGAGGCACAGGAGCAGGAGGGAGATCCTTCTCTTTGGGAGCAAAGGTGGCAACATTGCTCTCAAGGCCATACTCAGAGGAGCAGGTCAAGGGATAGTATTTCCCCCATCACCAAGCATCACTGAGATCTCAGCTGGAACAGGGGGAGTTGAGTGGGGTAAGCTCCAGGTTCTCTGTCTTTCTCTGCAATCTAAGTACAGAACTCGTGAGCAAAGCAGACAAAAGACACTGTCCTGTTCTTAGTGAAAACTGCCCACTACTCCCAGCACAGCAGCAGCCACTCCCAGATCTCAAGTACCTTCCAAATTGCAAAAGCCATCCAGTTTCACCTGAAAGCACATCAGTATATTTTGTGTGGTGAGATCTTAGTGTTTAAGTAGACTGGAAGCAAATCAGTAAAAACTATTTCTGAAAATACATTTTGCTTGTTTTGAAAACACTAAGTTAAAATCTGAAAACTTAAACTAAGGCAATTTTCCTGACATCAGAAATATTGAATAAACTATAATGGCTCCTTTTGCATGTTCTAGGACTAGGAGGGACGATTGTACAGTTAAATAACACATGTTTTGCAGCATCATTTATATGGGGGTTTGTCAGGTCAGAAAAATATATTTGGCAGACATTTATTTTTGTCAGTCAGCTCTGGTTAGACTATGTAGATTCGGACACCCTGTGAACTGTTCATTTTCTTTAATATGAGGGCTGTGCTCCGTTAAGGAAAATGAAATAATCCACTCTCATTTTTGTTTTTATCATATTAGGGTTTTGGCAAAGAATTTATTCAGTTTCCAATATTTAGTTATTTATGTGTTACTAACTAGCTTTGCTGCATTCCCTAGGGAAAACTCCATTAAAACTCTTAATGTGACACCACATATTTTTAGTAGATTAGAAAATAGTTGCAATTTTAATTTAAATTGAAATGACTGTGTAATGGCTGGACAGATCACTCTCAGATCCCTAGAGCTCTTAATTGTAATTCTCCATTGTTTCTGTGCATAAATATTCTTTTTAAGTGCTTGTTCTGAAATACTTTCTAATTTTTTTGAAGGTGCTGTACTCATTTAATAGCTTTTTTATGGTTAACAACTTCATGATTAAACTTAGATATTAAATATAAATGGTGGAAATGATATGCCTAATCAAGTGTTGGGGGAAAAAAAAGTGTGTTTATATCTTGAGATGACATTAATTTAAGGACCTTCTCTTTGAGGGAAGAAAGGGAAGGGGAAAAATATCCTACTGAGAGTAATGGGCAGATTTCACTGTACTTCTGTAGCAAAGGAGCAATAATCGTAATGAGAAGCTCTTCTTTAGTCCATCCTACTGCCTCAAGTCAAGTGACATAAAAGCAACACTTTACCCAACAAATGCCCAAAAAGAAATCAAGTAGTTTTATTCTTGCATCACCCAAGTTCTGATCTGGTTTGAGATGGGCAGGCTGAGGGGCACCTCCTGCCTTTTGGGGGTCAGCATCTGTCCAAGCCCAAGACTCTCATGGGAAGCTGTTTGTCCCCATTTCACACAGAGCTATCTCAGTTTCCAAAGCCCATCTAAGACAGATACACCTGCAAAGCTCTGTCCTCACCAGCAGCTCTTGTGGTGTGACTTAGATTCATTGGTTGCAGGCTATAGCCTTTCTCTATCCTCAGCAGTATGGTTTCACCTCTAGCAAGTTCTCCTTCCATATACATCTGTTCCACAGCCTTAAGACCCTTCTTACCCGTACCATCTTCTTTCTTCTCCTCCCTGCCTGTTCCACTACTTCCCTCTTTTTTCCAGAAATCCTGTACTTTCTCAGATTGTGGCAGCTCTCAGCTTATTTGTCTCCAACAACCCTTTTGGAAGTGCTGCTGTGATATCTTGGGGATTAACACATCATAGGCTGCTGGGGATGGTGCCTCGGTCACCTGGGTTGCTTTCAAGTTGTGTGTCATTCTGTGTGTGACGTTTTTTGGTATGCTGTGTCTTTGCAATTTTGATCAGTTTATAAACTGTATGGTCAACTTCTCTTTCATCTTTTTTCCTATGATTATTCTGCAACTAGTTTATAAACACTAGGATTGGTTGGGTATTTCTGTCCCCTTTTCATGTTCTTGAATTGGAAATCTTACTAAAAATCAGGTGGCTGACACTCATGAGCAGTAAATAATTACTTAGTGGTAGAAGAGTCAGTTAAAACCTTAATTAAGTCATGGTCATTTTGCTATACTCTTCCATGGACATCCCAGACTAGTCACTCTCAGATGGAGTGAATTAACCTGCATGGCTATTCTGACTGTTTTCCTTTGCTGCGAGAAGTTAATCTAACTACTTTTCATGTATATGGTTTAATTTAGCAATGGTCATAGAGGAAAAACTGAAGAACTTTTACAACACAGATACATAACCCTCCCCCCCTGAATGTAACAAGAGTGGCCAGTGAGCTTTTGGTGTATCAAACGAATTTGATTAAACTTGATATCAAGGATTGTGTAAGGTAAATTAATTAAATTGATTAAGTAGGGCTCAGGTGGCCACGGGCAGGTCACAATGATCTCTGGGTTGCTGCTGGCATGCCAAGGTTTATTAAAATGATAAAGTTACAAAAGGAGAAGATCCTGCTTACTATGCACAGAACAGAAAGAAAGCAAAAAAGGTTAATCAAAAAATCATAATCATATAAATGAGCACAAGCTCATCCTGAAAAGCAATTACTTTTCTGGGCAATTCCATTCAACAGTGGTAGTCTGTGCTCCTGAATCATGTCTCTAGCAGACACACAATTAGCACCAAGATGGCCTCATTATGTCCTATCAAATGTAAACAAAATAAAAAAAAACCCCTTGCAAATACATCCTGTTTGGTGATTTTAATGTATTAAAACATTTTATGTTAATTAAATCATAGAAAGGATCTTTAAGGATACACCTTGTAAATTAGTAGAACTTCATTTAACAGCAGTGTGCCAAACCTGTTCCCAGTGGATTCTGAGCAGTGTGTTCCATTTTCTGCAACCAATGCTCTGAACATCACTATGAATGCAACTCCTCCAATCTTAATGTTTAGTCCTCTGCTGAAGTGAGTCAGCCAGGCTGTTGTCACATTTGAAATTAAGAAGAATTTGCATTTTTCAAAGGTTTTGAACTTTTGACAAGGGAAAATTAGTATCTTTGTGTACTCTGTCTGCTCCTGGCCAGTCAGCCCACACTGTCTCAAATGTGTGAGAGATGTTACTGCTTTTCTCCATGCAAATAGTTTACATTGGGTTTTTGGTTCTCGGAGATGTATGCAAGGCAGAGAAGATTTGAGCTCTGGCCTTTAGATGGGAACCCCAGCTGAGATCTTTTTGGGATAGTCCACTTCTCCAGATATGTCAGTTGGTGGGAAATACAAAGATCTGGAACCCCTCTGGGTGTCTTAGGGTAGAAAAATGCTCCTTCCTGTCACAGCTGTCCTTCAGCACCAATGGAAGACAAAGCACATTCACATGAAGCACATTATCACAACAGGCCCAGTGAGGGGCCACACCAAGGTGCTGACTGTATCCTGGAAGATAGGCACTCAGAAAACGTTAATGAAGAAAGATAGACAACACCTTTATTGGGAGATCGGAGGCTTTGGGCCTCCGCTGGGCCTACAAAACGGGTGTTGTTTCAACAAGGATCTCTGCATCCAAAAATCCCCGAAGAACCCCGCCCTCAGTAAGGTTACAGTTTTTATACCCTTCTAAACAATTAACATATTAGATATCTATAACCAATCATCATTTCTAATTCTCTTGGTGGTCCACCCATCAGGGTCCTAGGCGATGCCCCCTGGACCACCTCCAACGGTTCCTGGGCTCTTCTACTGTTTTGACTTCAAGTTATCTTGCAGGTGGCTCTGAAAAACATCATGATCCTCAGAAAACCTGAGAATATGCGAGAAAATCACTTTAGTAACTTCTAACACCACTTAATACGTGAGCAAGAAAACCTATACTTCTAAAAATCTAAAAAATCCACACCAAACATTTAGGCATCAGTACACTGTCCATATAGGCACCTACATGCTTAGTATGTGTTTTTCTGAATATGCAAATTAATACTTCTCATCCCAGCCTCAGTGTCA
>JAWWMO010000096.1:7351750-7379234 GCA_035047845.1 Dendrocincla fuliginosa
CCTCTCCTCCCCTCCCCTCCCCTCCCCTCCCCTTCCCTCCCCTCCCCTCCCCTCCCCTCCCCTCCCCTGCCCTCCCCATTTTTCTGATCCTTACTCATATTTCTGCCTTATTTCCCCTCATATTTCTAAGGAGAAATGACCTGAATTAAGCTGAATGAATGATAGAATGAAACCTCTGGGCCAGCTCTGTGCACCCTGGGTATGGATGGTTCCCACACTCAGGATGCAGGGAGGGGATGGGGAAGTGATATACAGCTGCTGCTATTGATATCTCCATGCAGAAGTGTCCCACTGCACCTGTATGCCGATCTGGGAAACAGGGTCTTGATCCAGGTATCTTGTGAGGAGCAGCAGACATGGTTATGGATCAGGAGAGTTTGCTGGGTTTTCCAGAGGACTTCCAGGAACTGACTCAGTAGGTCTCTGTCCCTGCCCAAAGTATGAGTGTTCAGTGACAGTACGTGGGAGGAAGATGTGCCAGTGGACACGCACACAGAGGAGAATTCTTTTGCAAATAAGATTATCATTGCTGTCAAGATTGACAGTTTGGCATAAACAGATGGAGATATAACGCCTTCACAGGTTAACCAAACAGCCTGTAGGACTAGGAGGAAAGTCCCATGTCAAGTCAGAGGCCCCAGGATATGAATTCCTTAGTGTTCCACTTGTGTCGAGATGTTGAGTCCTTGTGGGGCATCCCTGGCTCCATGGTCAATAAGGGGGGGACAACTGCATAGTCATTTGCCTTCTGAGCTGTGGTGGACAGGTGCAGTTTCTGGCCTCAGCTACACTGTGGTCCCCCCATGAGACTGCAACAAAGATAAATGTTGTGAGCACAGTGAGCTTCTGTATTTTCTCTGTGTGTTTTAGCCACAGCAATGCTCCCTCCTAGACAGTGCTAATTTTACAGCAGCTGAAGAATTGTCTTGAACCTCTCACCTTGATCATGTATCCTTTTAGCTTCTAATTTCTTGGACTTGTCACACACCTGTAGATTAAAATGTAGTACTTTATCTCTGAGTCATTGGCTTTTTTTGCTTTCTTATGCCCATTTGGGTCTTTTTCTCCTCCAGACAGCTCTGAATATAAATTGTTCAGTAACACATGTCGTCTTTATTTGAAAGCTATCATTATATGACTAGGTGTATGAATATGCAGTATGTTAACAGTGATGCCATAAGAGCCTAAAATAATTAATCACTTTCCTGCAGTTAATGGACTCAAGGGCAGAGGAACACGTACATGACCTCCTGCCACAGGTTTAAAGAAAAAGCCCAGGAGATGGGGAAAAAGCAAAGGCATAAGTAGATGTTTGGGATGAAAAGTTTGGCCAGACATTGTGCAAGTGCCTGTATCTGCTGAACACCAAGGGTTCCAAATACTGGTCTGGGTCTTCCATCCCTGCAAGGACCAACAAAAAGCAGGCAGTGCAGAGAGATGCTCAGCAGAGCCTGGACCTGTCCAGAGGAGAATAGAATGACAGCAATGAAATTAATTGAATTCCTCCAGAAAGAGAGCATGCAGCATGCTATCTGTGCTACTGCTTGATAAATGTCCAAACTACAGGCAAGCCACTGCTAACTCATGGTATTAGAAACCTTGCCTCTGTGGATGTTGTGCCATATACGGAATGAATCAGAGAATCACAAAATGGGTTGGTTTGGGTTAGGGTTCTTAAAAACCATCTACTTCCAGCTCACTGCCATAGACAGGGACACCTTCCACAAGACCAGGTTGCTACAAATACTTTCCAACCTGGCCTTGAACACTTCCAGGACTGGGACAACCACAGCTACTCCGGGCAATCTGTGCCAGGCCTTCACTGCTCTTCCAGGGAAGAATTTCTGCCCAATATCCAAGCCAACCTTTCCCTCTGTCAGTATGAAGACATTCCTCGTTGTTCTGTTCTTCCATCCCCTCTGTCAGTATGAAGACATTCCTCCTTTTTCTGTTCCTCCATCCCCCTTGTCCAAAGTCCCTCTTCAGTTCATCAGCCATTGGGGCGAGGTGTGAGGTAGAGTCGCATGCCATGGGTTTTGATGGTGCAGGTAGTCTCAGTGGCTCATAAGGTGTGTGTGTATGAAAGTGTTCTGCAGTTTATTCTGGGTTGCTCTCCCTTTCATTGATCAAAATCTTCAGCTCACTGTTCTATGTCTCAATGAGATGTTGGCCCCACAACTCACTGACTGAAATGCCTTGACAGTTGCAGAGTTCAGGTGGCCTGATGCTTTGGCTGCAGTGTGAAGTGCAGCCAGTGATGGGTCTGGTCACTGTGTGCAGGCACAGACATCAGTACTAAAGTCAGCTGTAAAAGTGATGTTATCATGACATCTGCAGCCAATGGTATAGTGCATACTGTCCACATCCTTTCCCAGCCACCACCTGGGACAGCTGTTGGTGGCATCAATGGAGTGGTTGCCTCTGTTGCCACATTGCTCTGCACGGGGAGCTTGTGGGGTTTCCCTTATAAAAACATAATAGGAAAGAAACTGCTGGGTCAAGAAAAGCATACAGTAAGTCCAAGAGCTCAAATTGGCCAAGTCGATGTAGTATGCTGGCTTAGGACAATAAGTTGCACTGATTTGAAGTGAGAGCAGTAACAACAGCTGAACTGAGCCGCCGAATCAAAACAAATTCCTCTTAAAAAAACACATGCTTTCCCAAGAGGTGCTTGCTTCCATAAAAATGCTAGGGAATGAAGGGTGCTGAGGACTAAAATTATATTTTTGGCATGTTGAGACCGATGTGTAGAGCTTTGAAAGCTTATTGTGATGTGCAAAGCTGGTGTTCTGCAGGTTTCACCCCTCCCACTTCAAAGCTAACTCCTGGTTCCAAACAAAGCTACTGGCACATCCACATCAGTCACTGGTACAGACAATGATGCCAGTGATAACTAGCAGCTAATTCTTCAGATTTAAATGTTTTTCACAGAAGACATCACTGTTACTCCTGGGTAACTAACTTTCTCCATCATCAGCCTGGGGCTGAACTGTTTTTGACATGATTGTGTGAAATTAGAGCCCTGAGTGTCACATCTGTCCTTGCTTTCCAGATTTTGTCCAGCTTGTGCAAGACACCACATGCAAGATTTCTGACCTTCAGGAAAACTTTGCACAATGCCGGGACAAGGAGGTAACCACAACAAGAACTTCCATGGAACATGGCTCTATGACCCTAGCTGAAATTTTATCGTAAAGCAAAAGAATCAGTGTATGGGTGCTGGGGAAGATTGTCATACCCAGATATAACACAGGAGCATGTGGACAGAAACTTACCCATTAAGTGAATTGTCAGTGTTTGATTTTTGTTTGTAGAACTGAGTCTTCACTTTTTCCTTTTTTTTTTTTCTTCCCCCAAAGACTTTTTCTTTGTCTCTTTTCCAGTCTACTCAGCGCTGAAGCAATGAAAGTGCTATCACAGATTACAGGCAGGTCAGAGAGGGCAAATTACTTGCCAAAATAGTCTCTCCAAAGGGTCTTATTGGTGTTATGTGTTAAGTTATGTGATAAGTCAAAGTTAGTGTTGCATAACATTTTCCCAGCACTTCTTGTAACCATTTTTGCAATAGACGGAGTGATTCACTTTCTGCAATGCTGCTGCTGGTTTATTCCTGCTGAAACTTTCCAAATGCCTTATGATTTATTGTTCACTAACCCTAACCCTGCTTCTTGTTCCTTCTTTTTTGCCCACCATATGCTTGTTTTCTCTGGATGATATTCCTCTGAGTTAAATTCCTCTGAATAAAATGATAGCTCAGTGCACACTGAGTAAGAGTGTCCTACACTCAGAGAACGTATGGCTCTTTAAAGCTTCAGTAACAGATATGTCACTTTGGAACCCCTAAAAAGAATGAGATATTTTGATTTATTCTGAGCCAAGAGACAAAATTCTAAAGCCTGCAGGACCCTTCTCTGGAGGTCTTGATGAAATGCACATTCTTGGGACTAGGCTGGGAGGAAAGGGTAAGGTGTGCCACTAGGACAGCTCCCATGCACCAAAATATCAAGACTAAATATGGTGGTGTTGACAATAGCCCTGTGCATTTGGGAGGACTGTGCTGTGGGCTGATATACTCTGGATGAAGGTCTAGCCAGTGTGTGGTGGTAGCTCCTGCAGTATGGTTCTGCAAGGTCAAAGACATGCATGAAGTTTTTCTGCTGGCAGCACTGGGACTTGGTAGTGTAACCACTGAGGAGGAAGCAGACCTTGAGATATCTTCATTACCCAGTAGTAAGAAACAGTCTTTTGTCTTGTCCTCCTTCTTCCTTCTAATGGAGTTGTTCTTGGAGAGGTTTTTGACTCCTTGCCTCGACGTACAGTCTTCTGGTGGCACTGCTGGTTTCACCTAATGTGGTGACTCAACCACAGATGTCGTATCTGTTATGGAATGCAAAAGCATACAAATGGCTAGCAGGCTAACCAGGCAATTACCACTGTTGTTCATGTTTTAGAGGAAAAAATGTGAGAAAGTATTCCTGCTACTTTCCTCTAGTTTGAGTATCGACAACAGTAAGGGCACATGCAGGTCCATGACATTGACAAGAGTGCCTGATTTGTTTGTTTTAGGTGCTGTGACATCAGAAGCCTTCCCATTTTCCTTCTTCCCTGTTTCTCCATTCTCACTCCTCAGCTCGTCCAGCAATGTGCTCACTCCACACCATGTGTGCAAGAGGTACCAGCCATAGTATGCAACCAAGGATGCTGCCTGGTGTTCATGTTCACCATTCAGACGTTTCTGCACTACTAATAAGCTTCCTGCAGCCCCAGGGAATAGATAGAAAGACAGAACATTGATGAAAAAGGATTCAGATTAAAGGACAAATGTAGCTGGTCAAAGTGAACAACTATATGAAAAAAAAGGAAAACAAAGACTAAAGATCTTTCACTGCAGCCAGCTAATTATCATGAGTTCTGGACAACTGTTCAGGCATAGAATTAAAAACCTTAATTATATTGTCACCTTTGTCTCTCAACTCCCATTGTCCACAAATGAATCTATTTACTGTAACTCCTGCTAAAGGGAAGAAATTGATGGCAGTCTTAGCAATGTGGGAGAGGAGAGTTGGGCAAAAAAGGTGAGAGGCAACGAGGTGATGGCTGTGCAGCTGGGTGACAGCTGGATTCCAGGACATTATAAATTAAAATACTTTTAATGAGAAAAATACAAGTGTGATGAATTTTGTGCTTTCTTTCTCCCCCCTTTCCATGTTTCCCATGCTCTTTCCACCATCAGCATTGCATTTTTAATTTTAAGTCATCCCTCCTGTCAGATCACTTTCCCTTCTTTGCCACTGGTCTGTAGCACCACAAAATCTATGTTGCATTTGGTGTCTGGAGGGGATGGACACTGCTGAGAACTGTGGCTGCGGGTCCTTGCCTGGGTAGGAGATTTCTTCTAGTCACAAGCATTGAACGCTCATGAGCTGCAAATCAGCAGCCATGCAGCATTGGTGCCTCTGAATAAACCAAAGCAAAGCTGTTTTCCTGTAATCTTCCAATTTGGCTGAAGATATTTGCCTGTTTTTCTCCTTTTTTTTCCCCTTGGTTCTGGGGATTATTTTCAAGACCTCTCAAACTCACAGTCTGTGCATGGAGGTGTTCCTGATAAACAAAATTAAGGGGCCTCATTAGTGGTTTGCTTCCCACCAGCAGGCACATCAGGGCTGAGCTCAATGGTGTGGGATCCAGACCCACCAACAGCATGTTTTTCACACCTGTTACCATGGCTACGCAGGATGAGTTAATGTGACGGAACCAGCACATGGAGAAGAGGGATTGCTGCAGAAGCGGCCCATGCACATGGCCGTGTCAAAGGCAGCATGCCTTCACACCAGTTTATTACGCTTATGTAGCAGCAAGGCTTCCTGCTGTGGCTGTAAAAGCTTGGACTTCAAACTCTGAATCTCTGGGGCTGCACTACCACCACCTTGTCCCCTTGGCTACCTGCCAGTTCCTACGTTTGCCAGAGGGACTGTGCCTGCACCCTGACTATCCTTCTCCATGGACACTGGAATTATGGATTTGAAGAGAAGTGGGGTTCCCTAGGATGGGCTGCCCAGAGCTGGCAGCAACACCATCAAACTCAGTATTAAACTGGACTGCCTAGGCTTCAGGGCTGCATTCAGTCAGTTTCACCAGCACCTTACTAACCACTCACAACCATCCCATGCTGCAGTCTGCTTTCTCCAGTTTTTTGTGAATTTTTTTTTTTTCCAATCATAATGTGGAAAACTGCTCTCCTCTCTTTAAATACTCACTGCAGCATCTTCTCTCATCTTCTGCAATTGCAATACATCACACTCTTGATTTTACAGCTGGTCCATGCTGAAGCTCCGTGTTACAAACATTTATGTGTCATGCACTGCCACAGTAGATGTTGACAACTGAACCATGTCAAATCTAGTTAGTCAGTACTGCTTGATGTTTGCTGACACAAAGTCAAAGACTGCTTTTGGTCAGAGCTATAGATGAGGTGTTGCATTAGCGGGACATGCCCATGGACTTGTACTCACAGACTCCTCTCTGATGTGTTCTTGTGCCAGTGGAGGTTCTGGAAGCTTGGAGAATTGTGCAGAGCAAACTGGAATGAGGATCATGGTTTGCTGCGATTTTATTTGTTTATTGGTATTTCCAAAGAGGGTATTTCAAAGCTACCACTTTGACAGGGAAAAAAAAAAACCCAAAACGTTTTAAACCCTGTGAAAGTCCAATGGCACCTAGTAGAAGAAGTTACTGCTCACAGCAGGGTTGGACTAGATGATCCGTAGAGGTGTCATCCAACCAAACTTCTGTGATTCTATGATTCTATCACAAAGTTATAATACAGCGCTATAAATGGTTTAACAGAAGGAAAAACCCAAACAATGTGAATGAAACCAAGGAAGTGAAAACAAATATTTTTTTTATCTCCTTAGAAGTACATAACTCTATTTGATTCAGTTCAACTGTGTCTTGTTTTTTAGAAGGTTGTTTTTATATATTTTCTTAATACTGGATCAGCTTTGTAATAAATTTCCATGCTGAAACAACTGTATTATCTGGCTGACAGTTCTTAGCCAGACTTCTGAAACTTTCAGAAAACCTTACCTGTAATTCAAATCAGAATAAAAATTTTTAAGAATCTTTAGAAACAGTTTTGTTTGCAAAAGTACTCTGGAAGAGCAGTTCATTGCCACAGCAGTGTGCAGGAGTTCTAGTTCTGCTGACAGGCTGCTTCACATCTCCTGGGCATGCTGCTGTGTGCAGCTGTTCACCAGTCCTGTTGTGAGCTGGCCTGGCCTGGCCCGTCTCTGTGGGCAGCTCAGCTCTTATCCATCACCCACCTGCTCCAGCCCAGGCATGAAACTGTCACCAAAGTTACTGCCAGGGTGAGCTGGAAAATATCAAGGGAGACTACATGTGTCTGTGCTAAGGGTCAGTGTGGACTCAGGGCATTTTCTTTCTCTTTGATTCCATCAGTGGGGACAAGGGCTGGAGGAGGAGTAGGCACGTTGCAGGTCAATAGTTGGTTTTGCTTCTGGTGTTGGCAACAGGGTTCTGGTATTTATGACCAAGAGATTGTCTTACAGGACTGAGGTCTTCTTGGAAGAGATGTGATCCACCTGAATGCACATGGTCAAAGGGTCCTTGCCAACAGCCTTGGCAGCCTGTTAGAGAACTGTAAACTAGGATCTGCGAGGTGAGGAACTAGTAGACCAGGATGGCAAAGAACATGGAACAAGGTGAAGAGAAGGGAGCTTGTCATCAATAAAATAGGGCTAAAGGGGGTCCATCCCGGCGGTACCCACATAAAGAAGGAAGAACCTATCAATTGTTGTGGAGTAAGCTTTCATACTCTTTCTGGGAAACCAGCATGTTTTGGAGAGGCGTCCCTCTCTGAAATGCCTGTACAGAAACACATGTCATGTGGGATATGACCAGAAGGAATGAGAGCTCTGTTGTGATGTAGCAGAGTTCTGATGTCATTGGGATCATGGAAAGGTGGTGGGATAGCTCACAAGACTAGAATTCTGCACTGAATGGGTACAGGCTCTTTAGGAAGGAAAAATTAGGAATGCAAAGAGAGAGGAATGTGAGAGAAAGCAAGGCTCTGTTTGGTGAGAGGTGATGAGACCAGTGGGAAAACAAGGTCAGAGTGTACTTTCCTTGATAGAGGCAAAAAAGTTAGGGAATTGTTAAACAATTTGGACACACTGATAAATTCATGGGGCCTGATGGGATGCAAGTGTAAGTGCTAAGGGAGCTAGCTGGTGTCGTTGCAGAACCTGTCTTGATTATCTTTGAAAGGCTATGGTGATATGAAGAGATTCCTCAGGACTGGAAGAAAGCAAATGTTACTCTTTTTTTCAAGAAGGAAAAGAAGGAAGATCCTGGGAACTACAGACCTACCAGCCTCACAGTGATCTATTGGTAGGTGGTGGAGCTAATGGTCTGGTATTTCCAAATACATGAAGAAGGTGACTGGGAGTAGTTGCCATAGTTTCAAAGGGAAAGCCATGCCTGACCAGCCTGATAGCTTCTACAATGAAAAGGCTATCTCAGTGTAGAAGAGGAGAGAAATGAAAAATGTCTTGACTTTAACAAGGCTTTCAGCATTGCCTCCCATTAAATACTCATAGACAAACTAAGGAAGTGGATAAATGGATTGAAGGCTGATGGAAGAACTGGGCCCAGGTGGTTGTTACGAGTGATAAGAGGTTCTCTCTGACAAGAGGTCAGTGACTACTGAAACACCCCAGGGGCCCATATCGCAGTCAGTACCCTTTAACATCTTTATTAATGATGGGGCAGAGTCCATCCCAAAAAAGTTCACAGGTAATACGAAAACGGACGCAGGTGGATATGCTGCCTGTCAGAGTGACCTGGACAGGCTGGACAACTGGGCAGAGATGTGGCTCATAAAATTCAACAAAAGGAATTGAGGGACCCACCTTCTGGGGAGGAATAACCCCAACCACCAGGGCAGGCTACAGACTAATGGGCTGGGAAGTACCTTCACAGATCTGGAACTTGACATCCTGGTGGGCAGAAGGTGAATGTGAACCAGTAGTGTGTCCTCATGGCAGGGAGGGCTAATGGTCTCTGGTCTACATTAGGAGACATGTTGTCAGCATGATGAGGTCCTGCCCTCTGCTCAGCACTGGTGAGACACATCTGGAGTGCTGGGTTCAGCCCTGGTCTCCCCAGTACAAAAGATATAGACTTACCGGAGGAAGTCCAGTGCCAGGCCACTAAATGCTGGAGGCACAGGAGCATATATTCATATCGGGAGAGGCTGAGAGCGCTACAGCTGTCTATCAGGGAAGGGAAAGTTCAGGGAAGGTCTTGTCAATGTGTATAAATGTCTGATGAGGAGGAGTAAAGACTCAAGAGACAGGCATTTCACAGTGGTGTGCAATTGACTAATGAGAGTCTGTGGGCAGAAGTTTAGAAGCCCCAAGCTGCACCAAGGGAGGTTCAGAATGAACATGAGGACACATTTCTTCACAGAAAGGCTGGTTAAGCCTTGAAATGGACTGCCCAAGTGGAGTCCCCATCCCTGGAGGTGTTCAAAAAATTACTGGATGTGGTACTCTGTGCTCTGGGGTCTAGTTTACCAAGTAGTGATAGATCACATGTTGCACTTGATGATGTTGGAGGTCTTTTCCTGCCTACATCATTGTGTCATTCTGTGAAAATAATTTTCACTTACACATAAGAAAAAAACATTTTTGGTGTGAGGGTCAAGCACCGGAATAAGTTTGCTCAAGAGAGGTAGTGGTGCTTCTGCCCTCAGAGATACTCAAAATCAGATTGGACACAGTCCTAAGCAACCTGATGTAGGTGACCCTGTGCTGAGCCAAGAGGATTGGACAAGACGACCTCCAGAGTTCCCTGTCAACTTCAGCCATGCTGTGATCCTGGCATCTTCCTGAGAAACAGCTTACAGAAAACCTGATCTCTGCAGCCTACACCCTCTGACCATGGTGCTGTAAGATACAAACTAAAAAAATACTTGTGGGCACAATCCTGCACCAGAACTGGCCAGAAAGAATGGGGTAAATCCTTTCTCATCTAGGGGAAGTGCTCTTCCTTATGCAACTGAAGTAGCAAAAATGACATTTCCCTTGTAAAAACACTCAGAGCTGCCAGGGAGGGTCACTATTGAACAACAGAAGACCTCAGCTGACTAATTGCAGAGTCTTGTTCTGCACAGGTATGTGTAGCAGATCCTCTTTCTTATCTCTGTGTAATTTAGAAATAGCTGAAGATCAGGTGCGGACCAGTGTACATTATTATTGACAGTATGAGCTTAAATTGCTCCTCTTGAATTATTTGGCTTTACTTATCTTCTTCACTCTTGCTTGGATTTTTTTGCTGGTTTAGGGTCAGGTGCTGCCATTCCCATACATGGTGAGCAGGTCATTCTTACAAGAGCAGGTCCACTTGGTCTGTGGAGTTCATTTAGTTTAAATGTTACAACAATTAAGATGAAATGAGAAAGTTTAGGAAAGTCATCATGCTTCTCTGTGAAGAGGCTCTACAAGTATGGGCTGGCCTTTACCTCAGGAATTTTCATGACTTTTATGAAAAATACTCATGTCAGTGAGAAAATGCCAGAGGCAATGCACACTTAGGAAAAGGTCTTCACCTCAGCTGCTGAAACCCATGATGCCCAGGTAAAGCTAGTTGTTCCTAAACTAGGGTCCTTCTCTGCAGTGGGTGGCAGGAGGCCATGCAAAGATACTGTTCTTTTGATTCCATCTCTGAATTCAACAGTCACAGACACTAATATGAGCCACCAATCTCTCTGCTCAGGAGATCTCGTAGTGCAGCAAACTGAAGGCAACCTTTTATCATGCCATCCTCTGTATACTGGCTTCCTGTGAGGAGGACCTTTGGCGGGCATGTGGTGTTTTAGGGCTGAGGTGGCATCAGGGGAGTCCTTGTTCAGCAGAGCCACCAGACTGACGCTGGTGTTCATCAGTGCCAAAGTAATGAGGGGTAAAACTGGATGTCACAGTCATTAATGAATTGTGAGGTGTTGGAACAGGACTCCTGAAGCCTTTCAGTTGTGCATACCTTCCTCATGTGTTCTTCCAAAGCCTCTGACCAGGAATGGTGTCTCAACAGGGAAAAGACCTTTTCTCCCTCTTTCTGCCCAGCTCTGCAGTGATTACAAACTAAAACTCCAGCAGCAGCTGCCTGTGCCTGTTTGCAACTTCCACTCCAACCCTGAGGCACTGCACCCTGAACACAGAGCTTTGTAAAAGAAAATAAATTCACTGGGTTGTCTTGATTTACATTCTAGTTCTGGAAATAGTCTCTGCTGCCAGGGGAAAGAGTTTTCCCTTTAACCTCTACATGAAAATTGATATTTTCATTTTATCTTGTTATTTTGGACCACACAAGTTTAAACAAAACACTAACAAACAAATTTAGGCAGAATGCTAAAAGCGATACTGGTGTTGCTGATGCTATTTAAGCAGTGCATTTTCTAATCCTTTTATTACAAGAGCAAGGAAGTAAAGTCTGTTAGTGACTAAGGACCTTGACAGGCTTGAAAGCTGTCCATGCAAACCTCATGAAGTACTACAAAGCGAAGTGCAAGGTTCTACATGCAGGTCATGGCAATCCCAGACACACCTACAGGTTGGGGGGGATAAGTGATTGAGAGCAGCCCTGCAAAAACTTGGGAGTAATGGTTGGTCAAAACTCACCATAACCCAGTCATGTGTGCTCACAGCCCTGAAACCAATAGAATCCTGGGCTGCATCCAAAGGAACAGGACCAGCAGGTCAAAGGAGGGGATTGCTCCCTCTACTCTCCTTTTGTGACACACCACTTGGAGTCCTGCATTCTGGTGTCCCCAGCACAAGAAGAACATGTTGGAGCAAGTCCAGAGGAGGCCATAAAGTTGGTAAGAGGACTGGAGCACCTCCCCTATGGAGACAGCCTTGAGAAAGTTGTGGATGTTCAGCCTGGAGCAGAGGTTGTGTGGAGACCTCAGAGCAACTTTCAAGTATCTGAAGGGGCCTCCTGGGAAGTTGGAGAGAGGCTCTTTATGAGGAACTGCATGAGAGGATAGAGAATAATTGTACAAATTGAAAGAGGAAAGATTAGGTTATATATATTAGGAGGAAATTTTTTACTGTGAAGGTGGTAAGACACTGGAACAGAGTGCCCAGGAAGGCTGTGCATTCCTCAGCCCTGACAGTGTCTAAGGCCAGATTGGAGAACACCTTGTGCAATCTAGTGTAGCAGTAGGTGTCCCTGCCTATAGCTGGGAGGTTGGGACTAGATGATCTTTAAGGCCCATTCCAACCTTTAACATTCTATGATTCTAGGATTATGTGGCTCTACAGCTGCTGCCTGAGAGCCCTTCTCAATCAATCCCTCTTCTGGGTATTAATGGACAACCTAACTTTGTCCTCAAAGGTGATGGTAGAGCACTCTCAGGAAGAAGCTCCCTCTATTTTTTGCTGATGGTACTGATGGGCAAGCTGGATGCCCATTGGTACTGCCTGACCTCTGGGCTGCAGCCAGGCTGGGGATGGAACTGGATGCTGAATGCTGTTCACCCACAGAAGAGAATAGTGCAGAAATCAACAGAGTAAATGTGTAACCATGTTCCTGACGAGAAGAGTATGTCTGGTTATTACCCAGCCTTCGCTAAGTGTACCAACTAATGGAGCGAGAGACATGAAAGATTTCTGAAGTCTATCTGGAGTGTAATTCAAACATACCCTGAGGGAGGTCATAATAAGTAAGATGAATGTCTCTCTTTTCTTTCCTTTACAATAACCAACCTTTGGCTTCTGAAAACTTGCTTGGTAGTTTGATGGTGCTTTGAAAAACTCACTAACTGTCTGAGAGCTACAGATGTGTCAGATCTTTCAGTGGCTGGTAGAAACAAGTACATATTTCTTGGTCCCTTGAATAAAGCTCTGGATTGAAACAACATAGGCAAGGGGAAGCATTTTATGAAGCTCTTTGTAATAGAAACTGAACTGTTTAGCTCTGCTTTCGATAAGGTGATGCCATTGATGCTTATTCTAAAATTTCCATTTTCTAACCAATGTTCTTTTAGATTTCTGTATTGGTCTTGTGAATACCTGCCAACAAAATGACAGAATGTCAGGCTGTAATAAATTCCCTGGAATCAAGGACCAGATACAAGAATACCCATGTTTTTTTCAGATTAAAGCATTGATTCTGCATCTGCAAATACCTTACATCAGAGAGTATGCCACTTGAGGAAGACATACATGGTCAGATATGTGAGTATGTCTAAATCTCTTTTCCCAGTTCTTCTCACTCCCACTTTTCTCCAGACATATTTTACTTATTTAATCTCTTTCTTTTCCTTTTGGGACCTATAGTGTTACTTCTTCACATTTCACTTTACTGCTGGTTTTGCAGGTCCTCACCCCACATGATGAGGTGTTTTTTCTTGGCACCAAAAAGCTTCAGCCACTGAGCTTACCATGTACTGTAGAAACTTGAGGGGGGACCATTAGCCCACAGAAGGTCTGATCAAATTGCATGAAGGTCACACAGCTTTCTTCTGTAACTCTCTCCTCTGATGCTCAAAGATCAGAAGATGCTGGCTTTCCCTCAAAGTTCTCTCTTGCAAGCCAGTCTCTCATCCTAGTGTTCCAGCATCCCTCTCTACCCAGAGGTTTTCTTCCTCAGCCAGGCTGAGAGAGCAACCTTTTCAGAAAAAGTACCAAAAGCAGCAGGTATAGGATTTCCCAGCTCCACGCTTCATTTTGGCTTCCTTGCTTCTGAATAAAGCTGAATTATGGGACACTTTACAGGTCTTGGTTTTGGATATTGCCTCTGCCTTCATGGGAGTTAAATGGAATGTTATCTTCTATCACAGACTATGGGATTGTCTGAGGGTTGAGAGAGTCAAAAAGCCTCACATTCTGCAAGTGTTTTGAAACAGAAGGTGTTTTAAAGTGTTTTTGAAAGGCTTGCATAGTAAGACTTTAATCTAGTTTAGGAATTCTGAAATAAATTCTATTGCCAGTAAAATGTAACCCTGAATATTCAAAAGCAAGAGATCTTTCCAAATTACAAGTAACTCATTAATGTCCTTTTAATAGACTTTGTCAGCCTAACCTGAGCATCATGAAGATACATGTGTTCACTAATAAGACCCTTCCTCGTGACAAATAAAAGCTGCAGTTCTTTGTGTTTCAATTCCCATTCCTTAATCACTTCAGTTTCATAAGTGGGCTGGAAAGACTGTGTCCAGTCAACAGATGTCAGCATGTTCCTTCCCATGGAGCGAAGTTCTGCATCCAGTACTGGCTGATCATTGGGGACCAGGTCTGAGCACATGGGTTTCTGCCACAGAGACAGTGCTTACCCACTGACATGACACTGTCTTTACCTTTTCCTGAGCCACAGAAGGGTATTGAAACAGAAGTAACAAAGGAATGTGGAAATAGGGAATGATTCTTCTTCAAACAGTGAAAATTTTATTGTCAAAATGAAAAATCATACTTTTTCTTTGATTGGATCAGCCAAATGATGTTTTCAGAGATATAATGAAAACAACTTTCTGCACCTACTAAGGCCCACCAGCTCCCCACCAAAAAAAAAAAAAAAAAAACAAAACAAAAAAAAACCCTGTTGAAATAAATAGTTTGAAATCTTGAAAGAAAAAGTGAATGAGAAATGGAACTAACCTACTAAAAGTAGATGGACAGGAAAAATATTTTTTTTCTGAGAGGTATTACTTCTTATAAGAAATACTGAATAAAATTGTCTGTGAAACTTTAATCTAGAATAGATGTGAAGATGCATTTCCTTTCAGAACTACAGGACACATCTCTGGCAATATCTCTGCAAACTGGAGCAGTAGTTTTTAAAGGAATCCACTCATCAAAAGTTTTTCAGGAGATTTTCATGGAGCTTGGTCATGGAGTCATTCTAGAAGCAGCATCACTGTGGGTGCCATGTGTCATTGACGTAACAAGTCCCTCTCAGGGGTAAACATCAAATAAGCAAGCGTGTCTTGTGGCTAGTGAAGGCTGAACCATTTTTAGTAACACCTTACCTTAGTCAGGAAAGGTTTCACCCACTGAAACTTTAGAAACTGTAGTCAGCTGACAAATGATAAGTCCTGGAGACCGACAGCTGTACCCATACTCCATGGCTCAAGTGGCCAAATACATAGAATCATGGAATGATAAAATTTTTTAGGTTTGACAGGAGCTCTCAGATCACTGAGTCCAATCAGTAACCCAGCACCACTGTGTTACCAACAAGTCATGTTCTCAGTCCTTCACTTGTTCTTGGAATTGCCAGTTTTCCTGGCTGTCATTTCTCCTAACCCCAAAAATGCTGTTGTGACCAGAGTTAGTACTCTAACTAACAGGCAGTTTTTTCCCTCTCAGTTTTTCATCTTCAGAATTTCTAAAGGCATTAGCGCCATGCAGGGCTGACAAGATGAATTCTGACAAAAGATAATTGCAAGAGTCCTTTGTCACAAAGCACTTTCAGTGCCTCGACACTGTCAGTTCCCATTTTGTTCAAAAATGTGTGTCGAAGCTGCCCAGCACACATAAGGGGACAAAAAGGCACTTGGCCAAAAACGTTTTGAAGATTGGAACAAGTGTGTGCTAGGGATTTTTTTTTAACAACATGAGGAAGATGAATGGAAATTGAGACCAAGGTGTACCTCAAGCAAATTAATGCCTCAGTGTGAGAGATCAGGGTGGACACATCATGGTCAGAGCAGCTGCAGGTGATCCTACAAGTGTGGCAGGCTCCATCCTCAGTGATAGTCATGTCTTCTCCTAGGATAGGGATGAGCTCTGAAAAAGGAAGCCGACTGCTTTGGCAGCACTGGCACAGGTCCCCATGGTCAGCACCGTGGGGCGTGACATGGGCCTGGGCTCCACCACAGAATGACTATTCCTGCAGAGGAAAGTACATGCACAAGCGCAGACACACACAACCCCAAAACCCAAAAGAAGTGTGTTTCCAGACAGAGATCTGGGGAACACAGGAACAATTTTTTACTTCTTCAGTCATCTACTTTGGAAGAACTTATCCAGGGTCAAAGGACAGTGCCTGAGGCTCTGTATGGCTCTGAAGACTTCTGATATTTCCCACAACAGAAATTTCACCATTCTGCCCAAGTAAAGGTTTTAACAAAATCAGTTGTCCATAGCATTGTGGATTTGAGCGGTCACAGACATGCCTCACACCTGCTTTAAGCTTATGTTATTTTTGTAGATTCCCTTTTTATTTATTCATGGTCACTAGTGGCACTTGGGGACATGGGTTACTGGTAGCCTTAGCAGTGCCAGGATAATGATTGGACTTGATCTTAGAGGCTTTTCCAACCTAAATGATTCTACTATTCTGTGATTCCATTCCTCAATGCTACTAATTGAGAGGTTTCTATCCAGGTGCACAGACCTTGATTAACTCTTAGTTATAATGAGAACCTGTCACTATGCCATGGTTTTGTTTGCTTGCTCTGGCTGTTAGCCAGCTGAAGTGGGTCATGAACTTTTTTGGTATATTTTGTTGGGAAACATCAATTTCACCTAAACAGGGAGTTCTTAACATATGTATTCATTTTGAGAGATTCATAAATTTAAGCCAGAGAAACTTCCAAAAGATATTTTTAATTTTGGATTTTTTATCTTAAAACAATCCAGAGCAGTAATTTGTAGTTTGTTTGTTTAGTTGGTTTGTTGGTTGGTTAGTTGGTTGGATGGGGGTGTTTGGGGGGAAGAGGGGAGGAGGTGTATGCCTAGTTCCATTATTTTCATGCTTGTCGTGAGGTTTTTTGAGGTGATACCAAGAAATGCAAAATAATATTTGAAAGGGTTTCAGTTCCACTATGAAATGCCAGGGTTTTGAGATGCCAGCTTTCTGGATCCAGTAGCTCTGAATGGTAACTCTAGAAATATTTGATTTCACTCTAGTCCGGATGATAACAAGTTTCAAAACCCTGACGTTTCCCTTAAATCAGAAATTGCAGGGTATGCCTAGCTAGCAGCTTTCCAGACTCCACCAGCTGGGGAGTCTGTTTGCATCAACAATGCTAATCAGGCCAGAGAGAGGTTGGCAATGTTTTACTGGAGTAAACATTTCTTCCACTTCAAAGAAAACTGTGACTTTACCATTTAAGTTTCTATGTTTTCTTGTTTCTCTCAAGATTTACTCTTTAAAAGAATTGGCCTCCTTCAGCATCCTGCTGCTGCTGTGAGCCCCAATTCAAGATACCAAACTGATTCCCAGTCCTTGCTGCGAGCCTATTCCCAAATTAAGCGAAGCTCTGGCATTGTTACACCAATGATGAGGACAAGAAGAAAGGAATTTGAGCTATTTAGAGGGACAAACCCAATACTTTATAATCTGTCTGCAGTGTGCTGTGCTTCCAGCCAGGTTAATGTTTATGGGATGCACCAGGGTGGTGATGCTCACAATCAAAACTCAACCCAGTGTTCCTGAGATGGGCTGCAGGCAAGGACTTGCAAATCTGCCTGTTCCTGGGACCAAAGGCAGCCAACTGTCACTCTTGTAGCCCCTGAAGAAATCCCCCCACTCTGGTGGACGTCTCACACCTGAAGCCAATGCCTGGATTTGCAAAGCCCACTGTCTCAAGGGCTGGGATGCTTTGGTGTGGGGGAGAGCCGAGACTTGGCAGGACATAGGGCTTCAGCAGCACGGGGCTGAGTGCGGCAGAGACTTGCGCACAACTGAGACAAAAATGGAAAGAGAGGAGAAAGTAAAAGGAAATGGCTTTCAGTCAGCTGAACTAACTGCTGTGTACTCTTCTAGAAAGCTGAAATGAAATGTGTTAATAAAATTCTCTTGTGCCTTCCACTTGAAGCCCAAGAGAGTGTCCCCAGCAACTCTTCTCTGCTGAGAAACAAATAGAGTGAAAAAGCAAGATCAGCCCAAGCTCAACCTACAGATCTGTGTTCATGCTGCATGACCTTCCTTCTTCCCATTCCAAGGCTGTTTTCCTGGTTCCAACCAGCGATGGTGAAGGCATAGGGATGAAAAAACTGCTATCGGTCTGGAAGTCCACCTGCTGCCCAGTTGCCCCAACCCCACAGGGGAGAGAAGTAACTTCCTGGTTGGCTGATCATCAGCCCCAAGGCTGGCCAGTGCTAGGGTTCTTGCTTTCCAAAGTAAAGCCACCTGTCTGGTAAGGGGAGCAGTGACATCCATGGCAGGCAGTTCATCTCATTTACTTCATGGACACCCCAGGACTGACACATAATTGCTGGTTTCTTGCTTCAGTAAAATTTGGAGAAACATGTAGAATAAACAGTCTCTTTGCTTTCCTCTGCTATCATATTCATTAACTTTACTCTCTCCCTAGCCTTCCTCCAGTTAGCCGTTAATTTCAGGTGCTAAAAATGTAATTTAGTAACTGCATGAGATCAAGAGGGAGAATATAATTCACTTCCCTGCCTCTTAGGGGACCTGTACATAAAGCAAATGAACCCAGACTTGCTCTTATATAAAAGTTGGTTTTAGCAGGGGAAAAAAATCAGTATAAGCAGACAACTGGCAAAGTCAACTGTCAAAATCTACGAGCTCTAATGAAGTAGAGTCTCAGTCAAAGACTCTCTATCTCTAGTTGAAAGGGCCAGGAATTTGTCAACCAGGAGTAATTAGAATCTGATGATGTGCTGTGGTGTCACAACATAATGCATGCAACAATGTGGCCCTAATATAAAGCCCTTTTCCTTCTCCACTGAATCCTTTATGCATCCTCAGATTTCGGTAGTGTATTGGCTGTAGGCAAGTGAAAGGAACGGTTAAGAGCTGACAGAAACACACCCAATGATAACTCCAGGTTTAACCCAAAAAGAAGGAAAATCAATGAATGCCCATTCAACCTGAAACTCTAAGAAATCATTAGTAGGCCAAGTTCAATGATGATGACAAAAGAAATTTAGGGGTGAAATGGAATTATTGGCATTTGCTTAAATTTGCCAGTTTCTATAGCACAGGAAAAAGATCTGTGCTAAGGAGCTTGCAAAAGGAAACACAGTTCAGGGGATGCACATGGTGATGGACTGGCAAGTGCTGAAATGACAGGCATTGATCCTCTGCCTGCATCGGTTGTGCTGATCTCATCCAATCTTGAGTGCCTCCTAGCCAGGGGTGAAGCCTCCTTCCATCTTCTAGTTCACATGCACAGAAGGGAGTAGCCAGCTCCTAGGATGTCTTAAATCCAGTGTGTTTGAGGGCTTCCAAGTCCCTCCTTGTCAGCAAACCTGCAGAGGGACCGTTCCACCAAGGCATTTTATCCCTCACCTGAGACAAGATACCATTCTCTGTTGGTCAAAATTTTCACTCTCCTTTCTCAGGTCAGGGAGGATGCTCTCATGCTTCTGCTGCCTGAGTTGGGTGCTCTCCATTACTCCGTCTGCTGAAAAGTAAAAGTAGAGTAAGCAGGTGCTGTGTTCAAATCCAGTCCAAGTGAGATGCATGCATAGCTGTTTCCTTCCCTGTTTCAGCATGTTACTGGTTTCGTTTCCCCAGCAAAGCAGGAAAACTCTGTACCTCAAATCCTTGTGAAATTTCAGGCTTCAGCTTTTTTTTTAAAGTGGATTGTTCAGAAGCTAGGGAATGGTCTGCAAAAAGCAATCCTGCATATATTAGAAACTAAGCAAAAGAGAAAGAACATCTGTCTGGTTTTAGTTTTGCTGGTTTAGTTTCAGTTTAAAATTTTTGAAGTGAATTCAATAGGATGATGCCACTGCAGGATGATGGGGAGGAATTCAGAATTCCTGCAGGATGATGCAGGAATGCAGAAGAGTCAACAGCCCCCCTTCATCCCCACCTGTGGTAACACACCACTCCTTCCTTGGGGTTTCAGACATTTCTTTTGATCTTGATCTTGAGGATTATGAATTTCAGAAGGCATCTTGTCTCATAACAACTCAAGGTAAAGACAACAGGGAAAGGTATTAATTTTCCTTTTCTTTAAGCACTGTCAACCATTCAGTTGAACAGCTTGTATGGGAAGGGTCTCCTCCCCTGCCCCCAAGGTCAGGCAAAACAGTAAAACTGATGGATTGTTCTCCCACTCAGACATCAGACAAGCTGTTCACAGTGTGGTGTAAAGCCTCACACTGTGGGAACACTTGTCCACCTTGGATGAAAGATGAACATTATAGAAGAAATCAGGGGGTTGGGAGCTGGGGCGTGGTGCTGCCACCGTCCATTCTGCAGGTACCAGAAGAGTGGTGCGAGGACATGACTTCTGTGGCAATCCTGGAGGGCATTAGACTACTGCAGCCCATGAGATGGGTTCACCTGCAGAGGTGTGTATATACTACTCCTTTATCTATATATGTCCAGACACACTATCTTATCACCTAACTCATCTGCTGCTCCATATTACTACTTTACAGTGGCAAAGACAACCCCTTATTCACACCTCCTGCTGTCTCTGCTGTCTTATTTCTACAATAGTCCATATAAATCTGGAACATTTAACAAGCAATAATGAACAATGTATATATCAACCATTTCTTACAAAATATGTTGGGTTTGTTCCTCCTTAATCTGCAGAGTAATAATTTTCTGGGTTTTTCCCCCTGTGGTTTTAAACCCTCCCTCTTGCTTCATGCAGAGAAGGAGCTTGAGCAGACTTGAGAAACTTAAACAGCATCAAAACAGTTCATTTACTTCATTTCTGTACTTTGAGCTCTGTTAAGTGCTGGACAGCATCTCCTAATGTGCAAGCCCTGTGCAGAAGGGAATCCATGGAGCACCCAGGGGATGTTTTCCTACGCTTCATCACTGACCACCACTCACTTCCCACAGCAGTTGTTTCATCTATATAATCCTGACCTCTAATCAAATTTAAATGTGTGCATGATGGTTCCAGCTTTTTTTTGGCAAGCAATGAAAGAGACCATCTTGGTCATACCTGTTTTCTCATGAAGGGTGGATTTGTAAAGACAGAGTGGCTAGCTTGGGAAACAGCCCTTCACAGAGCTCTGTGCCATGGCACAGCCACACTGCAGAGCAGGTGCACACATGCAAAACCTCCTCTGTTCAGCTGTTGACATTGCTCAACAAACTCCATTCAGTGGGGTGTGTCAAGCAGTCCTGCCACAGGACACAAACGTGTTCATCTACTTTTCACATGGCTTCCTTGACAGAAGCCATCAGGTGGTGTTTTTAAACTAGAAAACAGGGCTTTAAAGTCCCAGGTTCACAAAGAACAATCTCACCTAAACACAATTTTTCTATGAAAATTTGTGTACAAGCTTAAGTAGGGCCTTTTGTTTTGTTGGGGTTTTTTTAAGAAGAAAAAGAGGGACTGTAATTAACCAGCAGCTGTGTCAGGCTGGAGGGAGTGCTAGTCTTGGGGTATCACTCCAGGGGAGTGTGTCCTGCGGTCCAGGATCCCAGCTGAAGGCTTACTGGCCATTTCGGGTATTCTCCTCTAACACGGCACCAGAAGAAGCGACAGTACTTTGGAAACCTGCAAAGGCTCCACAGACACACCTGAACACTTCTATCTTGAATGTCAGGTGCTGACATTAATAAGAATCACTATGGTGTTGCCTGCAAACCGGTTTCCTTCTCAACTCCTACTGGAATTTGGAGGAAGATGAGCCCTGTGTTTCTGAAAGGTCTATGCTTCTTGTTGGGACACCTTCTTCTGGCTGGCAAACAACTTCTCCCACACTAATAAATAAAAAGTTCTTAATTCATTTTAATAAAACAATTATTCTTTTTAATTAAGATAAGCATCACATACATTTGTTAGCAGTTCCCCTATACCTATCTGATAACATCTTGCCATGAGAGACTTCTATCAGAACTGACTTTGCAAGTAATAATGTGGTCTTCGTCACTTAACTTAAAAGTCCCTGTTGGCTTTAGCACAGTGAAGCATTAAGGAAATGAAATATTAAAAAAAAAATGCATACCCTGAAGTTTGATTTGTTGAAAGCATTTTCTGAACTGACAAGCTACATGCCGTGTCTATGAAACCCACTGGGAACTTTCAAAACTTGAGCAGCAGTTTCTAATCACTGACTATCATTAGCATTTTAGTGAATAGATTTTTGATAAGAAAAATCTTTGCCCTGTGGAAAAAAAAAATAAAAGAACCTGACATTTTTAGTGCAAACAGAGCTTCCCTTTTAATTATTTCTCTAGCTATCTTGCAGGCTCTGGGTGCTGCAACTAGTGATCCTATTGTGCTCCAGCAAGGATGTGCAGTACTCTGGAAACAGATGCTGACACTATGCCAAAGCTTTACACTGTCACTTATATATTATTACAGCTTGTACTATGTCTTTTGCCATGTGCAGAGTTGTGGTGTAGGGAGGGTTCCCAGTGTGGATGGCATACCAGCATCTCCGGTAGATCTCACAGCAGCTAAATTGTGCCAATCCTGTTTCACGGCTGCCTGTAATGCATGCTACTGCATTGTTAGACCAGAGTGAAGCAGATGGGTCCCTTAATTAGGAACACTACTGGAAGGTACACTTCAGGGCAACTCCTGCAGAGAAAGCTTTGGCTGTTCCGAGCTTGAGGACAGGGAGGTCTGCAGAGGGTCTGGACATGCTGTATCAGTGGGCTGAGGCCAACAGTTCAAGAAGTTCTGGGTCCTGGGTCACAACAACACTAGGCTCAGGGAAGAGTGGCTGGAAAACTGGAAAAGGACATGGTGTTGCTGATCATCAGTGGATGAAAATGAGCCCAGGTGGGCAAGAAGGCCAGTGGCATCCTGGCCTGTATCAGAACAACGTGGCAGCACAACCAGAGGAGTGCAGCCTCGCTATGCTAGGCACTGGTGAAACCACATCTCAAATCCTGGGATCAGTTTGGGATCCCTCACAACAAGAAAGATATTTTGAGGTGTTGGAGCACAATCAGAGACAGGAATGAAAATGAGGAATGCAAGCCATATTGAGGAGTGGCTGAGAGAGCTGTGTGGGCTCAGCCTGGAGAAAAGGAGGCACCGTGGCTGGGAAACATATCCCACAGGGAGAGAGTGACTGGAAGGACAGTGTTTGGCAGAAGTGGGAGTAAGTCAGCTGGAGACATGCTGACAGTCCACAAATAACAACTTGAGGTCACTTGGGAAGGAAATCTGGAAAATGGATGAATTAAGATGGGGCAGCTGTGAGACACAGAGCCCTGACAAGGTGAAGAGGAGTGTCCTGGTGTCTCTAAGGGCAGGAAAGACATGGAGGGGCTGGACGGTGTCCAGAGAAGGGAATGGAGTAGGGGAAGGGTCTGAAGCACAAGAAGCTGTTGAGGGATCTGGAGGTGGCCCAGCCTGGAGAAAAGGAGGCTCACAGGGGAATCTTCTTGCTCTCTATAACTCCCTGACAGGAAGATGGAGCCTGGCTCTGCTCCCAGGCAACAAGTGACAGGACAATAAGAAATGGTGTCAGGTGATGCCAGGGGAGGTTTGGGTTGGATATTAGTGAAAATTTCTTCTTCAAAAAGGTTGTCAAGCCTTGGCACAGACTACCCAGGACAGTGGAGAGTCCTCATCCCCAGAGGAATTTAAAAGCCATGTGAATGTGGCACTTGGGGATATTGCCTAGTACAGGCCTTGTCAGTGCTGGGAGAACGGTTGGACTTGATGATCTCAGAGTACTTTTCCAACTGAATTAATCATGACCCTATCACTCCAAGGTGGAGAGTCAAATATGTAGACTATAGGAGACACAATGAGGAAGCACAGAGAATTTTCAGTGTAGAACTCCTGAAGTACAGAGAAACGATGGTGGAAAGAATATTAAGTTGGTACTATTTCTGTAGGATTTCAGGAGGTATTTGGCAACATCTCTCACAAAATGTTCACAAAACTGGACATGAAGTTCAAAGGTGTGCTGTTACAAGTTAGGGGAAGCCAGAAGCACCTATATGCTATCTGAACCGTTTGTTTCTTCCATGAGGCCCTCTAGCACATACAGCTGCACCATGACAGGCAGTAAAATAGGCAACTGGCATTATATATTTCAGACAGACAGCTCCAAAAGTGTCTGAAGGGGTCTGTGAGGCAGCAAGAATAGCCAGATAAATGAGTGCTGTAATCACTGGAGCCACTCATAATTTACCAGTAACTTACCCTCTGCTTTGGAAGGAGCTTACACGTTGCTTGTCTGTAACTGGCAGGGAGTGCTGAGCTGGGGGAGTGCTCCTGCAGTAATTCAGGTGCTTTAGCCAAACACCTTGTCTTGTCCACTGTAAATAATCTGTTACTTCTAGAAATTATTATAAATGTGTGGCCAAAGGAGGGATGCGACAAGTGCTTCTGTGATGTGAAGCAGCACTACTGAGTAACAGTCTTTGGGTTTCACCAGTCTGGTGCTTTAGCAAGAATTCATATCTTCATAGGGCCTGCATCTAGAGGAAGGGGCTACTTCACCAAAAGCAATGGCAAGTTTTCCTTGAGATTTGCCTGTCAATTTTCACTGTCTGTGAAGAGGGCAGGAGAGGAACCATGGTTTTGGAGAAGGCAGTGGGAGGACCATCAGAAACGTGTGCTGGCTGTCACCCACTCTGCCAGAACACCAAGGAAAGTCAGTTGACAGCTCACCCAGGTAAGCAGCTCTGCCTGCCCCTTCACTTACCACATTTCCTGCTTCTTCTGGTGTTTGGCAGGCACTGCATGGGGCAGGGAACAGCACTAAGCTGGCAGATATGGGTGGGAGCAGAGCCGGTGGGATTAAGCAAGGACATATGGGACGGGGAGTCCTGCATGCTGCAGGTGAAATGCTCATCCAAAGCCACGCAACACATCCCTGGTTTCCTGAGGGAAAATGTGGCCTCCCAGAGCCACCTTACCCCTGGGGCCAATCCCTGTCTGCATGCAGCAGGGAAGATACGTCCCAAGGCCTGCTTACAGGGAAGGGAATAGGGATGGAGAGGGGACATGATTGGGCATGTTCAACCATTGTTTGGGGTCTGAACAGTTCTTCCCAGGGTGTGGGGGGGCTTGGGGGCCAAGAGGGCAATATGGGGGCTGGAGGTAAAAAGGCATAGCTGGGATTTTTTGACAAAGCTGAAGCAGGAGGATGCATGAAGACCTCGCGGTGCCTTCTTCCACTGGCTGTGTGCCCAAGTTGCCCACAGCCATGCGGCTGCCTCCCGCCTGACAGGAGGGAGGTGAAGCGCTGACAGTGCTCAGTGGAGAAAAGGGATGGGGAAGAGGCAGAGGCGGCTGCAATCCCCACTTGAAGCTGATAATTAATAAATGAAATGCCCTGGGACTCCACTAAAGCTTCCTCAGATGACTTATCTGTCGTGGGCTCGGCAAAGCATTAAATGGCCATTTTCTGACAGAATGACTTCACTGCGCCAGAGCTTCCTTGACTTTCTGAAAAATATTTCTCCCCTCCTCCCACACCTTGTTTTTTTAAAAATCTTCTCTCTTTCTTCCTCTCTCTCTCACTCCCTCTCCTTCTCTCTCTCTCTCTGGTTGACGGCTCTAGTTCATTTCTGCCTATTTAATTGGGCCCCGGATGAATTTACTCGACAGGGCCATTCATCATGTGGCAGCGGCTGGCGGACGAGCCCAGGGGGAGTGGGGCTGACAGCTCCAGCAGCCTTAGATGCTGCCTGACTCTGGAAGTTCACATATTTGGGCATTAGTGCAGCTATTAGTTTAACAAGCTTCGTTTATCCCTGTCACTACCACTTCAGTTTCCCATGTAATCATTTGAAATGTAGATTACTGCTAGACAAATGGGACAGAGCAAGAGTACACAGGAGGGAAAAAAAGTGACATGGATTGCTTGTTACGAGCTGGTTTCCCCCCCCCCCACCCCCCTTTTAATCCCTTCCAATGCGAGTGCTTTGATTACCTTAATATTCACATTATTTCTACTGTAAGCAGTTTGTCACCTGTGTGCTCCCCTTTTTAGAAAATAGTTGGTAGAGATTTATTGACCAAAAAAAGAGGTTTAAAGCGATTATACAGGTGTCTGGGGGCCAAGACCTGTGCACACACAACCTTCTCCCTAAGAGCTGCTGGAGGTCACTGTCTTCTATCCAGACACAGCTATGGACTCCAAAGCCGGACCTTCTCAGTGCAGATCCATACCCCACAGTGGAAGTCATTAAAGGTGTTGCTGTGGAGGAGTGTGCCACATTTATTTGGCCCTTCAGCCTCCATTTCTAAGGTTTCTGAGCACCATGTTGGTTTTGCACTGTAGATGTCAAAGCTGATAAATGTCTCCATTGTTTCGAGGGAAGTGTGTTCTGTCACTTCTGATCAAGGAGTAAAAGTGATGCTGCAGGCCCTCCACCCAAAAATCTTCACAGATTCTATTGCACTCTTATTGAAGGTCAATACATAGGACCAAATATAGGGAGGTCAAAAGGGAACACAACATCATGTGTCCTGGTTCCCAGAATGAGAAAATGTGATACTATCAGCCTTTCCCAGAGAGTCCAAGTCCAGCACTGAGTTTATGTTTTGAAACTACATCTAGAGGAGCCAACAGTGACAAGCTCATTTTATTGCAAAGTGTCCAGTGCTCAGTTATCTCTGTAACTTAAATATGTGTGACATATTCTGTGTTTGCCTGACACAGCTCTTGAATCCTGTTCTGCCTCTGCTCAGTGCAGGAGTTTTCCTTACATTGCAGCCTTGTGCTCAAAGCTCCTGCATGTAGACCAGGTGGGTCAAATTGTTCTTAAACTGACTGTGGAAGCAGCCAAAGGGATTTCTTCAGTTTCTCATTGCAAGCAAGGTTTCCAAGTCCTGAGTTATTCCAGGAGATCTCTTTAAAGCCATGTCCATTTTCCGACTCAGAGGTCGGAAATTTATTTTGCTTTGGTACCACTGGTGCTGTACTTAGGAACAGGGTTCCTGCCTATCTTGCCATCTCTGCTCCCTGGTCCTTTTCCGATTTGTCAACCACAGCTGGGCCCTGGGAGCTCTTAGTTGGTTTTGTACCTCAGCCCTCATCACATCCTTTTCACTGTCACTCCAATCTAAACATAGAAGCACAGAACTGTTTACGTTGGAAAAGATCTTTAAGATCATGTAGTTCGACCCATTTCCCCAGCACTGCCAATGCCACCACTAATCGTTGCCCTAAGCACCACAATTACATGGCTTTTAAAAGCCTTCAGGGATGATGACTCAACAGCTTCCCACCTTCCTGTAAGTCGGACAACATTCCATGCTTTTACCAGCCAGACATTGTATTTCATTGTGTGAAAGATGTGTGCAAGTAAAACCAACACACTTTGCAGATTTGAGTGTTCTATCAAACCAGACACTCCAGTAACCTGTGGTATTTTCAGACATTACCACTATGGCCTTGGGATTTTCTTCCTGCTCACTGATAGAGCTAAGTGGAATTCAGAAATTCTGGTCTGGGGGAATTCTGATCATTCACTATTCCTCACTGAAGCATTGAATACCGAGAAGATCTTCAGATTATTTTCCATGTTTGAACCCATTTGAAGACTGATACATGTAATGGGAAAATAGACAAACCTCCCTAAATGGAAG
>JAWWMO010000096.1:7433354-7444058 GCA_035047845.1 Dendrocincla fuliginosa
CTACGCTCTTCCGATCTACCCCTCTCTTCCCCTCTGTCCCCTTGCTGATGGCCACCATCTGCCTCACACATGGGAGGACAGAGACCTTCAGATACCTCTTGGAAGCAGACCCACAGACATAAGTAGTGATCCGTAAAGACAGACCTGACCAACAAGGCTGGTTGTGTGAGAAGCAACACAGGACCAAGAAAAGACTCCAGGGAAGCAGCGCTGGTACCTGTCACCATGCCAGCTCCAGAGCCCATGCAGGAGAAGAAGCAGAGCTGGAGAGAAGGCCCAGCCTCCCAGAGGTGAAGAAAATACAATAAAGGTGTTCTCTCCGTGACCAGCCAATGACCCCTCCAGCAGCTGCACTTCTTTTCAGACACTTCACCTCAGGAAAGGACTCTGGGTCATCCACACAGGCCAGAGAGTAAAACCCCTGCAAACACTGTGTCTCCCAGTGTGCACTCCCAGCCAGTTCCTTCTGTGCTCCCAAAGCTAAATGCAAGGTAGTAAAGGGAGCAGAAAGAGCAGCAGCCACAAGTAGAAGACAGCACCATCTCCATCTGAAGAGGTAAACAGTCCTGGGACTATCTTTTTGGAACAGACCAAGCACAGATATGTGGCACCAGGCTTCAGGCTGCAAGTACAGGAGAGGATGGAGAAGATGCAGTTTGCTCCTGTCTGCTCTTCCCCAGAGACAAAGGAAAGGCTGCCAGGAAAACACTGCTCCATATTTCCAAAGAGACAGCACATTAGGGTCACAGTCTTGGTGTGAACAAATAGCAACAACTGTACCAAATTATTGGGGATAATTTCTGCATAGAACATCTCATTTACCTGTGGGATCCTGTGCCCTAAGGTGGCCACAAATCTAGTAGGAATCAACAGTGGATTAAAGCTCTAAACAGATAATGAGAATACACAGAGAGCTGCACTAGACAAAATGAACATTTACAAGTTTATATTAACTCTCACGCTTCAAGGCCTCTGCCACCCATCAATGAGGGTTAGAAAAGGAAGTGTTCACTCTGTGCAAGCTGCTGAAGGTGCTACTGGATCCCTTGCCCCAGGCGAGGTCGGTGGGTGTTCCTGGGACCCTGTGGCTCCCTATGACAAGATACCACACAAGGCAGATGGTATGCCAAGGCAGGGGCTGGAAGCAGCTGACACTGGGGGCTGCTGCAGGGTGAGACCACGGTCCTGAGTTGGAGGAGGAATGTGGAATGTGATTTCTCCTGTTCCCTGTGACAGGGAAGCTATCCATAAGGCTTTTTCTAGCCTCAAAGAGGGATTCATGGCTCTGTCATTTAATGGCAACTGGGGTCTAGAGAAGAGTTCGTCTCATCCACACGGACTGTTGGCATCACTGCTTTTCAAGACAGGGGCCTGTTCTCCTCCTCTTAACAGCTTATTGAGTACAACTCTGCTCACAGCATCAGGCAGAAGCATACGGATTTCTGCAGCATATTTCCAGTAGTGTCTTAATCAAAACTTTGAGTCATGAAATGACAGGGCATTTCAGGATGGAAGGGTCTTCGGGAGTCTCAAGACCCTTCTCACAGAAAGGTTAGCATTAAGACTGGGCCAGAATGCTCAGGGCTTCATCCAGGCTGGCCTTGGAAACTCTCACAGATGGAGCCCCTCTGAGCAACCTCTTGGGGGAAAAGTTTGGAGATTTTTCTCATACTCAGTTTGCATTTTGCTTGTTTCATCGTGGGCCCATTGGCTCTTAGTCCTGGGGAGCGCAAAACAGCACTGTTCCCATTGTGAGTCGACAACTTCTAAGTGAGAGGGATAATTCCTTCCTTCCAGCTCCTGCCCAGAATGCTGCTGGCTGTATGCATTACCAGAGCACGCAGCAAACTGATGCTCAGCTCCTGGTCTGCCACATCTCAGAAGTCCCTCCAGCAGCCAAACAATCCTCAGCCTTTTCTGTTACAAAGTGCTGCTTTCCTCAGTGCAGGATTTTTTGCTTATCCTTGCTAGGTTTCACACTCCTCCTCAGTCTGCCTTGGTGCCTCCATGTTACCACCCTGCACTGGAGACTACTGGTAACACCACACTGTCTGGCATCATCTGAACACCTGACAATCTGTGCTCTTTCCTGATTGTGGATGAAGGTGCTAAGCCAGACAGATCCCAGGCCAGGCACTGCAGTTCCATGCCTGCTACCAGCACCCAGCTGGAGTGTGACATTAGCCAACACCTCCAAGCTTGACCACCCTACTGGTTGTTTAACCACCTATGCCCAACTGTCCTCACCATGGCATTTCACTTGTGCCCTGTGACATCAGAGCACTGTGGAGTGCTGGAAGAGCTCCCCTCCAGTCACTTCTACAGGGTGACAGCTACAAAAACACAGGAGAAGAGAGCGGGACGAGTGACCTCCAGAGAGAATGCATTCATGGAAGCCTTGAGCAATGCTTGAACTCTCAGTTCAAGCAGCTCTGGACTGAAATCAAAGCCATGTGTTTTCTTGTTTGATCCCTTTAGAGAAAAGTATTTGATTAGTTTGTTCTCTGCCATAGCAGACATTCACAAGCCACAGAAAAATAGAAATTCCCTGTTGATATGCAAGTTCTCTGGTTTTGCAGGAAAGGAAGGACAGAGATGCGAAATTGTAGAGTACATGTTTGAACAAGGCATGGAGATACATCAGAGACAGGTTTCTGTGTGCATCCTTGCTTGTGTGAGAGACTGGGAAGGACCTGGGGCTGGTGAGGGACAAAACTTCTTATTGGGATGAGCACTGTGGGAGCTGGAGAACAGATAAACACAAAACACAAAGCTAAATCCGCAAAGCTGGAAAATGCCAAGGAGCAGGAGGGTCTCCCCTGCCTCACAGGCAAGCTGTAGACACCATCAGATACGGGATGAACACCTGGAGTGTGGTGAGGGCCAGGTTTACTCACATCAGCAGCAGCAATGACAGCAGCAACAAGGATGCAACAAAACACTGCATATGGCTTATCATGTACACATTTCTCCCAAGTCTCTAAGCACTTAACTCACACAATTGCTTAATTATGAGCAGAAAGTCATGGCTAATGATTAAAAGTCTTATCAAAAAAGGACATTTCTAGCAGAGGTTCCAAAAAACAAGAACAAGGCAGAGGCGAGTCATAAGATGAATCCCTCAGAGTTGGCATAGCAAATATGTGCCCATGCTTGGGCATGGCAATTTGGCCATTTTGGAACAAGTGGGGATGTGCCAATGGCACTAGACAGGGTCTGCCACCAGGGACTGCAGTGGTTTCCCTAGCAAGGCTCTGATACTGGTCCTGCAAAGGACAAGAGTCAAAGAAGAATTGAGAAGGCATTTTGAATGCTAGTTAGCAAATTCTCACTTAAATGAGATGGAGAACCTACAGGAATTGCAGCTGACCTTCACACTAGCTGGAGCAGAAGGTTGTTATTAAAGAAACCAGTGAGAGGAACAGTGCAGTTATTCAATATAATGGGTCACAGAAGCCTATATGTAGTTAAAAATAAAATCTATTACCTTGGAAAATCGGCTCAGATGACTCTACATCACAAGACCACACTCCTCTGGCTGAGCAGCACCAAGCTCCATGTCCTGCAGCTTTGCCATCCCACCCTGGCAGCTGCTCCCAAACAGCTGGTAGCTACCCAGAAAACGTAAAATAGCAAGCACTTCCACTGCTGTGCCCTAACCATTGCTTGCTGCCAGCCCTGGATGCCACTGTCCTACTCTTGATTTCACACAGATCTGCAGCCAACCATGCTGGAGGGTGACACCAACAATGTGACAAACCTGCAGACCCTGTTCTGCCCACTCGAGGTACCTGCACAACCTCAGCTTCTCATGCCACACAGGCAAGCAGTAGCCATCAGCCAGCTCATGCAACCTGGCATTTCTCACTGCAAGGTTCTAAAAGCGGAAGGAAATTACAGAAATACAGTGTCCTGGGCACAACTCTGTGTCCCCAGGACTCAGCACACAGGAATGTTGAGAGCAGGACACATCCAGCCCTCAGGGCTGGTGACCTCACCTCTGGGGCAGCATAGAGGGACACTGTTTGGGGAGAAAATAGGCAGGTTAGAGCTAAAAATGAGTGAAATCAGAAGACCCTGACATGGTCCAACATGGAGCAATCTTAAGGATCCACAGAAGGGAGGCTGGAAGCTCCTTTAGCATCCCAGTACAACCAGTTTTCTTTGGCACTCTGCAGCCTGCATGACCTTCTGTACTAGGAAGCCTGATCCTACTTCACTCAAAAACACTCCACACCTCCCCTTCCCCTTCAGCACTGTGGGTTCTGCTTCATGCTCGCCTTAGCGCAGAACATCCACAGAGAACCATGTTTCCCTCCTGAAATGCTATTTTCTTTCCTTTTATTTTTCTTCCCCTCCCTGTTCTGAAGACTCACCAGGCACCATTCCTGTCAGTGCTGGAGTGGAGTAGCTGCCCTGTCCAGCAGGAGGGACATGCGGAGGGTATCCTGGGAGGGTTGTGCTTGCCAGCTCGCGACCTGAGGAATCAAAGCAACAAATCACCATGTGAGCATCGCAGCGAGCGGACACAGTTTTACATCTCCCCAAGCACCCAGAACACAGCCATGCATTTGTCATCACTACTTTGTGAGGACCAACATGGGATTTCCAGCCTGGCAGGGAGGGCAGGCATAGTTTTGTTTTCTTTATAAGCTGCCACACAGCTTCAACAAAGTAAAAGAGGGGAAGGGGAGAAAGGGGAAGAGCAGAGCTCTGTAGGGAGACTGAACTCTGGCTGCCTGCCCCTATTCCCAAATTCTTCCAAAGCTTAAATTCATAATATCAGAAACAGTAAAATGGGAAATAACACTGATCTCAATGACATTTTCCCAGAAAACTCTTCAGAAAATCACAGTGCACAGGCTGACGATGTTTGCTATCTAAATACAATGGAGGACATCTCTTATTAAAGCAGTTTAAAAAAAAATAACAAACATAAGACATTAAAACAGGAAGGTGGTTTAAAATACAGGTTGCCATGGTGCCAGAAGAAGGGTCAGATGCACAAACATTGCCTTACGTAATGCTCTTTCCCTAAGCCAGAGAAACATGCTTTTTTTAATCAAGTACCCACAGGTCTTTCATAGAAATAACCCCTTAAACGCAGGCCGCAGGACATCCTCCATCTCCCTCTGTCCCTGGATTCATCCCCTCCCAAGAACAGCTCCCAGCACCTCACGGGACATGTCACTGCTGGCAGAGAGAAGACAAGAGGTCAGACAGTGCGACTCTGTGCTGCAGAAGTGACACCTTGATCCTGCCTAGACTCTGGTCCTTACAGCAGTTCCACAATAGTCACCATCTGTTCAGGCTGCCCCAGGGATTTTGGGGAAACTGCTCTTGGCTGTGGCCATAAGTGACCCTCCAGAAGAAATGGATGCTTCTGTGATCTCAGAAGGGAGGATCCATCCCTTATCCCAGAGAGAATCCTGCAGCTACTCATGGTCTTCTGGACTCTTACAGCATCCTTGGGCAGATCACCTACCCAGGGATAAGTGGCTTTCAAGACACACTCAGATGCCCTACAATCCCCTCCCAGTGTATCACAAACCGTGCTCAGGCCACCACTCTCATATGGGGATCTGTCCCATCAATCCACCACCCCCACACTGCCTGGGTCCCCCCTGACTGCCAAGTGGCTCCAAAGCTGAAGGGAAGGAGGCGATCCTCACAGCCAAATCACAGCTTATGGGCAGAGACACTACATTGCTGAGCTCTGAAAAGCTCAGCATGAATATCAGGTAAGAGGAAGGGATCCTGGGTTCAGGCAGCCCTTGGCCCAAAGGATGAGCCCGGACTCTTCCAACCTCTAGGGGGCTGGAACTGTTCTGGCTCCAGATGCTTCCAAGATCCTGTTGGCCCAAAGCAAAAATTAGCTGGGCAAAAATCACAGTGAGTGCAGGTTCCTTCATCAAAATGCAGCATGTTGGATCAGCAAGAAAAGGAACGTGGCTTTCTTGATTTTACCACCACTGACTGGAAGAAATGCACAGACTCTGGTTTATACTTTGTTTTCTTTAGGCTTTTGTTTTAATGACAGCAAACTTTTTCAGGTCTGTAGAGCTTGCAGAGGTTGAAACTGAATGTTTTCCCAAAAGCCGAAACTGTTATTTTTAAACTTTTTAGGTTGGTAGGGATTTTGAGCCACAATTTCATTTTGAGCTGATCTAAAAATAAAACTTTCATATCTTCCTTTTTTCCACAATATCTTCAAAGAAATGAGACCTCCTCTGATGAGACAAGAGACAAGTACATGAGTTATTGCAAATTGCAGCTCACAGTCCCTGGGTCATGGCCATGAAGGCCACTTCCCCCCCGCTCTCAGATGAAAGGGTCTGTGCCAAAACTGCAGCATCGCTGCAGTGATCTCTCAGCATATGCCCCACTTTCCTCAGCACTAAGCATCCACAAATTGGGATGCATGCTGTTCCTCTCAGGCCCTCTCCTACAGAATATTTATGATGCATTCACATCCTGAAAGAATTTAAGTTTCAAAACAATTGATTAATTTGCTCTCCAGTTCTAGGGAGAAGTCAGATCCCTTATGGAATGGCACATGACTTCTAATTATTCAATGCAGGTAGAAAATGGCTCTTTTAGATTAAAATGTTCTCCCCTCATCATTGCCCTGCTTCCTTTTCTCCCACACAAAATTAAATTCTGATTATTTCATCTCTGCATCCTGGAGAAGGCAAAAGTATCTGCAATCTACTTTAGTCAAAGAAAGTAAGTTCACCTCCAGTGTTGGAAGGGACTCAGTGCAGGGCTGTCCCTAACACAGATGAACAAGTCACAGCCTGACTGCTGCCATCCAGAAGCCCTCCACAGACCCAGGGGGGACACCATGGCTCTTTCCTTCCTCACTGACATGGTGTTGCCACAGAACAGCATGACACCTCTTGTCCAAAAGGTGCTTTGGTCTGAGGGTGAGCTCCCATCGCAAACTGCTCCACACCAACGACAGCACACTCCTCACTTTTCAACAGCTATTAAGAAAATCTTGCAATTTACCTCAATATTTTGAAATATTACTAATTTTCCACTTTCTCCAAAGCCACTGTCACAATCAGCACAGTTAGCACCACTGTCAAGGGCACTGAGCAAGGTAACCACTACTGGGGACAGTATGAACACTAGGATCTCTGCTCTTTGGTGAATCAAGGAAATACCACTTATATCTATTCCACAGGTTTCGGCTGGCTTCCATTACATCCCATTTCCAAATAAAATGTTTGGTCATCAGCTGACAAATCTTTCTGGCACAGTCCTCACAGCCAGGCCTCAGGCAGGGTCTAGGGGGCTGGCCAAAAGTGACCAACGGCATAGATGCAATTGCTCAATCCCCTCTGTCTATTGTATCCAATATACTTCTTTCCCAAAAACATATTTGAGCATGCCATCTATTCTAATACCCAATCACCCTCTGATTCTTCACCCAGAAGGTGGATGAGTACTGGAACAGGCTCCCATGGAAGTGGTCACACCACTAAGCCTAAGAAGTTCAAGAATCATTTGGACAATACTCTCTAGCACATGGTGTGACTCTTGGGGATGGTCCTGTACAGGGTCAAGAGTTGGACTCTATGATCCTTGAGGATCCCTTCCAACTCTGCATGTTCTGTGATTCTGTGAGATTTTCCCCCAGTACTGTTAAGCTTAATTGCACTGAAATAATTGATTTAAGAGGGAAACACTAACCCACCTGGCACAAAGAGAGAGTAAGAAGTAGTCTCTGCCCCAAGGTGTTGCCATCCTACCCACGTAGGTAAAGCGGCCAAGAGGAAACAAACACCTCCATTTTAGCAGTGGGCCACACAGACATAGAGAGCAAGGTCCTTCACGACACACCTATTACCAAATGTCTTTGTTCTATGCTTTTTGAAGCTTATTTTAGCTGCCTAAAGTTGGAGATGGGGTAGAGCTACCCCCTCCTCTCACTGGGCTGGTGTCATGTAGGACAAAGCAGATCAGCTGTCAGCTCCAGCCTGAACAGAAGCTCCCCTGAAGCAGAGTTTAGCAGGATTTTCCAAGGCAACCACCAACTTCTTTCCAACAGCCTCCGCAAACACTTTAAGTATCAACTACCAAATTATCTTGCTTGGTCTTCTCATGAAGAAGCTGGTAGCCACAGCAGCACCAGTACCTCCAACGGTATCTGCTGACCTGAGACTGGTACATCTCTGTGACAGAGAGAGCACACACCAGCTCTGGTGCTCATTCAGCCTGGACCCTGCCATCTTCTTCACCCTGCTACCTCCTGCAGACTACCTTATCAGGCTCCTTCACGTAAGTGGTGTGCACCTCCAATGGGCTCACCAGCAAGGCAACGGCGACCCATCTCTCATTCACCCCCTGAGGAAAAGTGTTGTTGGGGGAGCACCACTGATGGTTTATTGTTGGGGGCAGTGGAGTAAACATCTCTACTACAGACACTCCTTCACATACACAGCCATCACGGCTCACTGCAGGGATAAAAAGTTGCACGTCATTTCCAACCTTAAGCATGTCCTTGCCAGAATTCATCCCACATTACTCCAAAAACCAGAGTATGACAATACCGAATAATAAGACTATCAACTGGTACAGAGGGACTGGATAGTCAAGCCACATGTCAAAGTAGTTGGCTCTGCACACAGAAGATAGTCGATAAATGTCCATCCCTCCATTCACCAGGAGCTGGCAGCACTCACAATGAGAGAAAATTATCATTTAGCAAAGAAAGTGCAAACAAGCAATTTTCTTCCATAAAAGAAATTTTGCCACTAGCTGCAAGAGAGGTTAGTATCACCCTCTGAACAGATGTGGTAAGCAGTGTTTGGGCATCAGCAAATGTCCCCACTGCAGGACAAGCTGGCTGAGGCAGAGGGCAGCCTGTGGCAGCAAAGGACTCCACTGTCTCCAAACTGCAGGGGAAAAAAAAGGGAAGGAGCAGTTTAGAAGCATTCCTCAGTTCATCTACCCTTAAAAAATAGACATAAAAAGGTGGCAAAGAGCATTTCCAAGTGTGTCTTTGTATACTACTCTGCGTAAACATGAATCCAATTAACTTCAAGTTTAACTAGTAATGAAATTATGAGATTTTGTTATCAGCTCAGCTCTCATCCATGGCAGTAATTAACCACTGGGGGTTGTCACTTCCAGACACATGACACAAGGACTTCCCCAAGCTCAGGTGCTTCAAACCCGTGCAGAATTCATTACCCTGACAGTGTGAAAACCCTTCACTTTCAATACCATAGGGCACCAATGTATTTTTTCCCCTTTATCTAACAGATTGGCAGTAACAGTACGAAAGAAATGAGCCCAGTGGACAGGTAATTAATTACAGCAAAGGATACATCAGAAAATGTAGGGGGTTCAGCTTGCTGTTGTCTCAGAACTACCTTCTGCAATAGTGGGGCTGGTGATTTTCTTGTCTGAGATGCACCATGGTCTGCACTTAGGGAAGCCAAAACTTCACCTGCCACTCCACACTCATAGCAGGTGTGGATTGCCACCAGCTCAGGAGCACGGTCAAGGACGAGGCAGTGCTCCGGGTTATTGGGGTAACCCCACCTCTCCAAAGTCAGAGGTTTGACACCAACAGGCTCTGTCTCAAGCACTCACACCGTGTCCATTCCTGCCAAAAGCAGCACAGAGCTGCCACCTAGACCTGCCCACCAGCACAGAGCAGAGGCCACTCCAATTCCACACAAGACTGCCACCTCACTTGACTCTTTATGTCTTTGAAAATGCAGATTTGCATTAAGAAAGCTGGAGATGTAGAGATGCTGCCACACCAGCCCACAGGATCATGCAAAAAGCTGTGCAGGTGCTACCAATGCCATCCCATTCAGTCCGGGGTTCTACAGCCTACAGACCGGCAGTCCCTGCATGTGAGGAATCCTGATGCTGGCTTTGTGCAAGGATGCCACATAATGGCTGTTACAGGGCATCAGCAGAATGGATAAACCCGTTCCAAAGGGTCACCCAACTGGTTGAACTTTGCTTCAGCCTGTGCTCACTGCAAAATGCCCTCACGTGGTCTCTAAGACCCCATATTGCAATGGGAAGAGCATAGCACCTACCGTGAGGTCTTGTTCCCAGCCCTGTCACACGGCACCACCTTAGTCAGGTGCCTGCAAATGTCAGTGGCAAAGGAAAGGACCTGAACTGGTGTTGGTCTGCTGCCAGAACCCCTGGGGACTATTGCCCCTAGGAGCCCGCACATACATGTTCTTCTCCCTAATGGTGGCCTTGGCAGCCTCCATGCCATGCTGGGCACTCATTATCCCAGATATGAGGGAGCTGCGTTGCCTTACAGCCAGGCACGCCATCCCTTAAGATCAGAGAAAACAAAAACAAGAAACTGGCAGAGACATTTTTGAAAAGCCACTTCATCCCTGTGCAGCAAGCCCAAACTTCCAGCCTACCTCAGTTAAACCTCTTACCAGAACTGATTTTTATTCTGAAAAATCCAGCTTCCACTTATAAAGCTCTTCTCTTGCCCAAGGAAGCACTTCATTATGTTAACCCTGTTGTTTCAACTGCTATCCTAAAGAAAATGTTTTGGTCAAATGTACAACTGTTATCAGGAAGAGGACCTCATGAGTTTGATCAACTGGCTCCTGATTCCCTTGCCACCTGGGGACATGTGTGTCACTCAGGATGTCTCCAGAGCAGCAGCAGAGGGCAGTGGAGTACCCAAACCAGAGAGGACCATGT
>JAWWMO010000096.1:7492117-7502440 GCA_035047845.1 Dendrocincla fuliginosa
TTTGGAGTCCAGCTGGGTGTCACAAGCAGACCTTGCTTTACTACAGCAATCTATTGCAGGGACAACTGTGGTTTTCCAAGGTACATCATTAATGTCCTTAGTATTTTCTTTCTCATTGATTTCTTCAGCCTTACTAATTGATGCAGACAGCTTCTCTGCTTTGGTTAAGCATCATGACAGCTTTGCTTGACTCACCAAGAAGGAGAGACATGACTGTTTCAGAAAGGGCTAGAGTTCATGCAGCGACCTTGTGAAACACAGCAAGACACACAGATTACATCTGCTCATTGAAAGTTACACTTCACATAACATCAGAAAGCAGAAGCTGACCCCAAGGAGCTATGAGCCCTTAACAATGGCTCAGCCTTGCAAAAGCAAATGACCATGCTTCAAGCTATATGAAAGCAAACAACTACAAATTTCTCTTGTAATTAAATGGCAAAATGCCTAGGTAAGATGCTTCTGTGAAGTCCCTTTTGAACCTCATAATGTCACATTTCTCAGCATCTTATTTGACTTCTCAGAGCATGCAGAGTCCCCTGTTCACCAAAATAATAGCGGCATATCTCCAATTTTAATAATGTGGTTGCTTAGAGCCATTGTAGTCACACCTCCTTACGTGGGCCCAGGTTGATCCTTGCTCCACCAACAATCGAATATCCCAAGTTTGAGAATTCAAATAACACTTCAGCAACATCCTTATTCAAATCTCCCACTTTTCCTATAAAAACAGCACAAGTTTATTCTGGATAAATATTCACTCACTGCTGGGCTGTCTTCCATGAGCTACAGCTGTCCATGACTCAAAGGATCCAGTGCACAGAAACTAAAACAAAGTCTTCTTCCATCACTGTTCTCTTTGCAACGACTATTGTGGCCCATAGAAGTTTTGCAGGGACAGATCGAACACCACACAGTTCCTAAGTGACAAATTCTGAAAAGGCTTGCCATAGGTGTGGGTGCAATGTCTGTCCTCTCCACTACCACCCGTGTTCAGATGGGATAACCACCATCTAGTGGTACACGAAGGCCACTTCACCTTCCAGAGACATCGATGATTTTGCTTTCTGTCTCTTTTCAGCTCGAGTTCACATGTGCAGTTTTTCACCACATACAAATCAGGGAAACAGAAAACCAGGAGAAACGGATGAAAAGCAAATGTCTCTATGAATGAAGTAACAAATAGTTGATGTGAGCCTAAAGGCATGTAGAACTTTCAGTGTAAGCAATTTTTTTTTTTTTTAATGTATGCTAATACACATTTCTTAACTGGATCCATGATGGTAGTAGGCTGCCAGGAGAGAATCTCCAGGGGCCCTCAAATGTGTAGATTACTCTAAAGGGAATCAGTGTTTGGCTGCAGTTAGAGAAGTCCATCTCCTTCGCTTTTTAAAAAGCACATCTGATACTAAGAACCCTGATGATAAATGGCTGAATACATCATTAAGAATCCAGCCAGACCAATACCATTTAATTTCTACCTCCTTCTCAGAAGCTAAATTAAATACTGCCACCAAAGAAGAACACAGAGAAACACAGCTTATAAGTTTTTGCATGTGCATCTGTATTGTGCTTGCAAAAATGGAACTTTCCCAAAATATTAGTGCCAAGTCCTCCACAAACACACTGCTGATCTGTAGGTGCAACTGATTTACCTTCACATACTACTGGGTGTTTCTCTCAACAAATGGCCAGTTACATGCCTAATAAGCCATTTCTGGATACAAAAATCTTATTTGTGTCCACAGTTATGCTAACTAGGAACCCAAATTAGGCACTGAGTTTCACAAGTCTTTTCCTTGTTTTCTGCAGTGTCTGCTTTTGATCTAATAAGAACATCAGAAGCTGTGATGCTCTTTAAAGACTCATTTGATGCAACTGGTTCTGATCATGTGTAATTTCATACCCAAACACTTGCTAATATTTGTTTAACAAGTGGTTTCCTTCATTTTTTAATAGACTTCCATGGCTAATATGCACTTGGCTGAGACAAGCTTGACAACACACCTGTTTCGCTGTGATTGTCTACTGAAACTCTGAGCAGCCTTTGGTGATGTCCACCAAACAGACCACTGCCAGAAGGAAGCATAGCAGAAAAACATGAAATACTTGCAATAGTACCTGCTCTGGTTTGATAGGTTCAGTTGTTGTGAAAATGTCGGAATAATGTTGCCTCTCGAAAACACGATCCAACACTTCTAGCTGCTGCTGGGTGAAAAGGTCTCCTCGCATCTGTTTCCGAAGAAAATCTCTGCTCGGGAGAGAATGACCATTTGGTACTGGAGATTCCTGAATACCTTTCAAAGATGAGAGAGAAGAGGAATAGTAAGTAGTCATCTCAATGAGCCTACAGAAGAGTGTCTCATTTTAACCATTGAATAGATGTATGTACCAGTATGGTAGTGCTGTGAAGACCTTTTGAGAGGGTACGTATTGGTGGAAAACACACTGAACAGTTCTCCGTTACAGCCAACCCTCAACCCATCAACAATTTCACACTTCATTTTGCAGTGCAAAAGACAGCAGTCAGATTTTTGCCTTCATCACTTTTACTGCACCACCTGGAAACATGTCTGGTTCATTGTCTCTGTGCAGGAGGACATGGGAGGGCAAGCACGCTGCCTGATGATGACATTCACAGTCAATTTGGGTCAGCTTCAGCAGATCACTTTGCCCAGCCAGCAACCACACATTCTGTGCCTTTTCTGTGCTACCTGCAAGTTGTGCTCAGCTCCATCCTGCACTGAGCTCTGAGCTATGGGTGTGCCCATATTGGGAAACATAGACTCTCCATGCAATACCAAAAGCAGCACTGCCAAAGCAACCCCAAAGCACCAGCACAGCCTGCATTGGACTGAAGTGCAACATTCCTGGGCTGAGTTACCACTGCAACACCCTCAACAAGGCCTGATCAGAGGCACTGTTCTGATACTCCAATTCACTTTGTATTTCCAGGGTTTATCAGCAGTTTGCAAGCCTGGGCTCCACAGCATATTTTCCTCCCTCTTCTCTTTGGCAGAGATTTTTAGCAGAAGTCATAAAATGACAGCCATGGTTGAAAAGCCATGAGACAAGTTTGAAAAATGTTCAGATTGGCAGTCTGAAAAGACTCTTGCAGTAGCAGGGGTTTGTTTCAATTTGCTTTTTGCAGATTCACAGTGGTTTCCTACTTTTCCTTCACCTGTCAGTGCTGGAAATGTATCTTTTATGCAACTGAAAGCTGAGGTCTGCAGTATTCCCAGGACTCCAGGAGGTGGAACTCCAAGAACAACAGTAAATATCAGATTTCTTCTCCAGATGGCAACATCGAACTAGACAGAAGGAGGAAATGTTTTAAAAATAGAATCTTGCTGCCAGAATAGTTCTGAGGAGTAGAATTCAAATGCATCTTTAGGAGCAAGATTTCCTTGAGTGCTGTAGCGGCTTACAGTCCAAGAAGTCTGCAGAGAAATAATATAACCCAGACCTCCTCTGGCAGATTCTGCATCAAGTTTTTTGATGGGAAGTGTAGAGGTAATCTGCACAAAAACACTGTGCTGCTATAGACATCAGTTTTGTCCACAAACATGTACTGGCCATCAGTAACACAGGTGATATTCACTGGACAAGATTTTTCACAAAGGATTATTGATTTGAGATCATCCTTCAGCACAGATGGATTTTGCAAAAAATGTTGCCTATCTTGAGAACGGAACTGCTTTTAAGGCAGAACTGTCAGATTGGGGTACTAACACAGGGAATACCTCTTTCAACCTGAGTGTCTAACACTGAACTTAAACAAAACAGTGCTTCTACTAACAGGCATTTGGTGCTTGCAATTAATGCTGGAAACTTCTTTCTCAATTTCAGATCAGTGATTTCGTTGACAACTTTATGTTTAACTGCTAAGAGAAAGTCGCACAATTTTATCAAAAGTAGATGATGTTGACCTTTGTAAAGTGCAAGGATAAGTTTATTCCATGCAGGAAGATAAAGAAAAACCTGAACCTGTGCCCTGAATAGGAAGTCTAAGCTGTGAAAAAATACAAAGGGACACAAGAAAGCAGTGTATCTTTAACCCTTTATTATTATTGTTATTATTATTCTAAATCAAAAAGCATCTAATAGACCTAGTGCTGGGTTTAGTCAACCATGGCTTATAGAATTAAAATTCTATAAGTTACTAGCTGCATGGTAGTAAAGGGCTGGGGAGACCCTGTCCCTAGAGCGTGGAAACACTGGCTTCAAATTTCAGGTTAAATGTTATTCACAATTTGGCATCAAAGTTAAAACTTTGCATAGTTTTGTAACAAAGGGTATGATGAAAGGGAGTACTTTGATAAAAGACATGGCATGACATGGAAAATGTTCCTGGTGATGCCAGTACAGTCTGTGCACTGTTTGTACAGCCAGAGATCAGGTGTATAATGAGACCACATCGTGTTTGAAAATAGGGCAGCGGTCCTGCCTTTCATCAGCAATACTTTTATTATGTAGTGCAGCTCCAGATTTTTGGGGTTCAACTCATTGGAGAAGAGGAGGCAGATGAAGGCAAAGGCTGGGGCAGCAGCCTCTGTTAAGGACAGGCACTGTGGAGGAGCTGAGGATGCTGAGGAGCATCCTGATGGGATGGAGCTCCCACCCCAGATCACGCAGTAGAGCATCCAGAGGGGCAACTCAGGACAGGCACAGACAGAGGCACCACAATGCATCTGTGATGCCAGCTCAGCCATACCCCAGCTGTCTTTCCTGCAATCAGCAGTGAGGCAGGGGACCACCGCTGGGCCCCTGCCACCAAAGCATGAGAAAGAGGAGGAGACTGTCTGCAAAGGAAATCCACAGAAAAGCGGTACACCAGAGAAACCCATAAGGGAGCCAGGGCATAATGTGCCTTTCTGCACAGTGCTGGGCAGTATGGCAGGGAACAAATTATGTGGAGATGGTAAGTGGGACTCCAGAAGGGTTTGGTCTCAAGGTAAGGATTTGGCACCATGCTGGAAGGGTGACCCGTGCCGCTAGCCAGAGTGGGCTGCAAACACACAATCCACACATCCCTGTTTGTCAAAGTCTTCACTTGCCACCCCAAGAACCAGAGATGGGACCAGGTTCTAAGACACAATTCCCAGTACAGTCGGGTTGTCCTGGGATAAGGATCAGTGCATGCATGGTTTGAGCCAGAGAGGGACCTGGACAAAAGTGGGTCAGGTCTGGGATCATGGGGATGGCTGTCACTGCCCAGAGGTTCCAGCACCTTTATGGGAGGACTCTGGGAAGCACCCAAATCTCCCTCATCCTCATTGCCATGGGCTCTCCACACCCTGTGAACAAAGGACTAGCTTTTGAACCATGTCTCCCAAATTCAGACTAATTGCAGGTAAGTACTGGATTTCATTGCAGAACTAAAGGACTTTCTGTACACTGCACACGACACAGGAGTTTGTGAAGGTCTTCAAGATGTATTTGGCTGTTAGACATTATATAAATGTGAGAGAAATATCATTAACATTACGCATTGTTTAAATACATGAGAGTATCTTCGATAATTAAAATACTGTTGGCAGGTTTGAAAGAGTTTGGGTTATAAATAGGCTCCAGGGAGTGGTAAAAGCATTTTTCACATAATCAATGTATCCACGTAGGAGGGTTATGTTTTGTTGACAGTAGCACTACATGTGTACCTACCTACTCTGAAAAACAATTAGTTTCCAGTTCAGTGGCATCTTTCCAGAAATGCTAATGAAGAGCACAGATGTAATAGTCTCTTTAGTACAAAAGAGTACATACTTTCCAAAGAAACATTCCATCCCTTATCTCTAGCAGGTTGTGCATATGGGACAAGATGATGCCGTTAGATCACAATTTTCTGAATTACTCTGGCAAAACCCACCTCAGTGTAATACATCCAGGCCTATCATGATAGCCCAGGAAGAGCCCACACCTTCCACTCCTCTAGCACACGGCTCCACCACATGCTACACCTGTTTCAGCAGCCACCCTAGTAGTCTGATCCAAGTCCTTCCTGAGCATCTCACGCTGCTCAGGACACCAACTCAGTTTCCCATAGGTGCACACAACTTGGAGAGTGATACCATCTGTGACCTGCAGCTGGAAGACTCATTGTGTTGGGGCCATGTGTCCAAGCGACACCCCCTGGTTTTGAACTCACTGGTGGACACTTAGTAGGCTTGGGAAAATGCTTTCTCAGTCTGAATGGCACAGACAACTTCTGCACTGTTTGCATCTCACACAGAAAACTGACCCATGGTTTCACAACAAAAGCTGGGCATGCTTCTCTAGGAACTAGCCTGCCTTGAACATAACCTTAGTATCAGACAAGCAAAGATTTTCTGTGGCTAGCCAAAGTCTGAACAGTCTAGGAAGAGTCTGGGAACAGTTAGGCACAGAACAGGTCTGCCTCTGAGAAGACATGTCATTCAGTCTTACTGACAAAATGCTGTCTAAATGATACAGATATCATCTAGAAATTACGGAATCACTGGACAACTCAGGTCAAAAGGGACTTTACGCACCACCCAGTTCTGCCCCCCTGCCATGGGCTGGGACACCTTCCACACACCAGGTTGCTCAAAGTCCCATATGACCCGACCTTGGACACGACAACTAATACATCTTTGTTAATTAAGAGCAACTTATCTTCTGAGGACTTAAGCAAATGGCAAGGTCAGTTTAAAGAATTAGATAAATTGTAATCTCATTTTTTGAACACACTTCTAGGGTTAAATACTCATCCATGACAAGCCTTCTGAAACAACAGGAGAATATTTCAAATTGATAAATATGGCTAAACGATAATATTAGTGATACTCGATATACTAATCACTTGATTTAAAATACTGTTTCTAAGACTACAGACCAAAATAATAAGAACAAAAGACCCTAGACCATACCTTCACAAAATATTAGAGCATGTTTAAAAGCCCTAAAGCTTAGTATTAAAACAAGACAAAATACAGAAATACCAGTAAAAAGCATGGAAATATAGAAAAATATCAGGTCTACCTTTTCTTTTTTTATACTGAGGGGAACAACAGCACAATTTCAGATAGTGACAGAACAAGTGGGAATGGTTTTAAACCGAAAGAGATTTAGATTAAATGTTAGGAAGAAATTATTCCCTGTGAGGGTGGTGAGGTCCTGGGGCACAGGTTGCCCAGCGGAGCTGTGGCTGCCCCATCCCTGGAAGGGTTCAAGACCAGATGGGATAGAGCATGAACCAACCAGGTCTAGTCCCTGATCAGGGAAGAGGGCTGCAACAAAATGGTCTTTAAGGTCCCTCTCAAGCTAAACTTTTATGATTCTATTTAAATACTGTGTTATAGCGCGGGACAGGCCCTGTCCCGGAGCAGCTCCACTTACTCAGTCTCACCAAGGCAACAACAGCTGAAAAACAAGTGCCATCCGCAAATCAAGCTGGAATAATATTTCCAGTGTTATTAATAATGAAGATGTACCATAAAGTGTGCATCTCCATGGCATATCTGTGATGTAGTGCTCTTCTGAAGGGAAAAGAAATCTACTGAATTTTGGGTTGGTTTGGATTTTTTTTGAACACTATGGTTTTACAGGGTGAATCAAAGATGTGAATAACTAGAGCCATGAACAGCTCACATTCATAAAGGACATGATTTCTGTCTCTAATTTGTACTGTCCAACTTCATTACCTGTTATCATACCTAATTACTCCACCTTATAGAGAAATACAGGCTAATTAGGGAGAATGTTATTCAACACATTTAAAACATTATGAAGCAAATGAAATATTACCAGGAAGCAAAAGGTGATTTGTTTCCTTGCAGCATGCCTGTAAGTTAGTCCACAGAAGATAAAAGCTCTGTTTAATTACCACATGGAAGGTTTTGCATATGCTGAATTTTCTTACCACCTTGTTGGGACTGTGCACATTTGGCAGACAATTGCCTCATGCTCTTCCCAGCAAAGCATTAGTTTTAGGACCACATACATGGTGAGAGATCTTTGTATTTACACTGTTCGAATTTTCTAAGCACTGTTATTATTTTTTTTCAAGAGACAGTATCACTAAAAAGAACTTTATATTTTGAAGTGTATCTAGCCAATCACTGTGCAAATATTTTCAAGAGAAATCACTACATTTCACGAAGATGGGTATGGGTTTCGTCATAGATCAAAGTGAGAAAGAGGGGGGAAAAAAGATAAATCATCAGAGATCCAAAAATACTTTTCATTTGGAGAAGATATCAGGCCATTTCGATGGCACTGATAGAGTCTCTTCTCTGTCTCCATTACCCACTGAAGGGAGCCGGAGTCAGAAGCTGACTACGCTAGATTATATTCCCTATAAGATGGTCACCAATATATATATATATGATCTTCAACCTCTATTGATTGACCAATTTCACAAGCAAAGACTGGTGAAATGAAGCTGAAATGAACATCATGCTTTAACTCATTGAACCCATCAGGCCTGAGTTAATCTCACTGCCCACTGTCTCTGATAGAATTCAATTGATCAATCATGTTTCGGTGATAGTACCATTTCAGTGGCTTATTGCTTCTTCATTTCAAGCCTTGACCTGTTACACATACTCGGACCAGCTCAGCTCCTTCTGGAGATACAGAGACTTGCACCTGCTGATGGCAGCACATTGTCCTGCCTCTGGGCTTGGGATAAATCTGGGGAGCACTGTTGAACACTCCCACCTTTGCATTGTGTTTTCACATGTATTTTACTGATTTTGCAGTCAGGATGGGTGTCAGAACATGAGAAACCCAAACTGCCCAGGCTCCCTGCCCTCTGGCCAGTGCTTGCACAAGCCGGGACAGTACTGCTTTGGTGGCCATCTGGCTTCAGCCCTTATGTGAGGCAGAAGCTGCACACACTGCCAGTATGTAGCAGACTGTCCTAGGGATGGTCCCGGCTGAGCACTGCCAGCACACCCACACATCCCACAAGCACAGGGCTGGCCAGGGGTCACCATGCTTGTGGCTAGCACTGAATGGTGGGTGGTCCTCACTGATGCCCCACCTGCCACTGCAATGCATGGCCAGCCTGGGCACATTCCATTTGCCCCCAGCCTGGCCTCCCTTCCTGCCTTTTGTTCCTGTAGAGTCCTCTGGCACTGCTTGGAGCCAAGGGTCATTTGCACTCCACTGCATCTTGGTCCCAGCTATGCTTACACAATTCAGCAGCAAAGGCAGGGTCCTTGACTCTTGGCAGACTGCCTTCACCCCATGCACAGTATTGTAGACCAGGCTGCATCTCCCTGGTTCCTGAGGTGAGACCTCACCACACACCACTCCCCTTCCAGCAGCACCTGTCTATGCACAGGGTACTTCTGGCCAGTCCCTGTACAGCCAGCACTAAATTTGCACTGTCTCTGAGGAATGGAAGAAGCATGACAGAAGGAGCTGAGCCCTGTCATTGGCCTGTCAGTGCTACTCTCCCTAAAACTCTCAGCAGCACAGCAATCAGCACTTTTAGCACCACCAGCCACCTCTGGGCTTTCTTTGGGGTATGAATGAGCTCCTTTCCACTGTGAGAACATTTGTCTCTGTTGTCTAGGACAGTTGGAGGTCCTCCCTGATGTATGAGCTGAAGTCAGGCTGTATACAAACATGACGTACAAGTTGAAGCTGTGCCAGTACACCCATGAGGTGTCATCCCACAGCATTAATGCACACCTAGGGTGCAGCTCCACAGCTGCAAAGCCACACCACCAAGTTGGTTATGGGCATCACCATCGAACGGGTTTTCATTTAACAGAAGAGATTTCCTTTAACATTACAACTCTCCTACTCCTACAGTTATTTTAATCCTGCAACTGCCATATGGAAATTTTATTACATATCTCTTAGGAAAGCCCTGTCATCTACCCAATCCCATGCACAACAAAGGCCTGGTGGGACCTCACACCTCAGCAGCTTCAATACTTGAGAACCTAACATCTTATACATCTGAGCAAACACTTGTGCAAATAGTGCCACTGAGTGGAGCTGGACTGCTTATGCAGCTGCCCAAGCTACCAGCAGGGTTGACTTTGCTCATGCCACAAGTCTTTCACATGTACCCTGGGGGCTGGCAGTGCCCCAGGGCTAAAAGGCTACACAGAGGTCAGAGCATCCTGGGGCAGGGTTGGGTTTGCCCTAGTGCCTGGCAGCTCCAATGAGGGCTTCAGTGGAGGAGGGGATCCAGGTAGACTGTCCCCCACAATGCTCTACGGACACAGCACAGCTGACTGCACAGGTGTGCCCACCCCAGTGGGGGTTCTGACACAAAGGAGACGGTGATAAGTGGAGCAACATGGGATGTTATGCTGACTGCCCCTAGCCTGGGAGCTGTCAGTT
>JAWWMO010000096.1:7502540-7523778 GCA_035047845.1 Dendrocincla fuliginosa
AAGCTGTGGTTGCCTCATCCCTGGAACTGTTCAAGGCCAGCTTGGATGGGACTTGGGTCCCTACCTATGACAGGGGGTGGAAGGAGGTGAGCTTTAAGGTCCCTCCCAACTCAAACCAGTCTGGGATTCAATGACTTGCTGTTCTGGTGGAGTGAAGTGCAGCAAAAAACAGAGCAGAAAACAGACCTATGGATCCAGCAGGAAGTTTTCACACCTGACAGTACACACCCTGCAACAGCTCCAGCCTGTGCAGACCCGGCAGAAACGGACAAACTTCTACCCTCCCCAGGAACTAGCATTTGATAAGAAAAGTATGGACTATTCTACTGTCAGTCAAAACTCATCTTTCCCTTCAAGCTTAGAACAGTAAAGCAAAATTTCCACCTAACACCTTGAATTCTTCCGACTATCTGAGAAACTTAACCGGAGAAAATAAAAGTGGTGACGTGCTCACCCACATCCCATCCACTTGATGAGCCCAGCTGATAAGTACGAAGAGCACTGCTGCATCCCTGCAAGCTCCCCCTGGGAAGAAGAAGCCTTCCACCCCTGCACTGCCAAAGAACCAGGCAAAGCTCCTAAGATATGCAGAAACTCCCAAACAGAAATGCTACTCCTCCTAGAACGCGAATTCCTACCAAAACACTCAAGCACTACCACCAAGAGAAGACCAGCCTGGATTTACTATAAGCAAAGTATAGGAAAAAAAATATATGGCAGATGGAACTCACTCCCTCACCAGCATGACTGGCTGCTCTGCACTGTCTCACAAGTGGAAGGTGTCTGTCCACACTTCCTACATGATGATCCCCAAAGAAAACTCACAAAGAGCTCTTAATACCTGCAGACTTTTCTTGTGCATAAATTAAATATTACATAATTTTACAAAATCTAGAATGATGATGGCAAGCCTGCAAGTGTTCCTGCTTACAGTGAAGCAAGCAATGTTACAGATGAATTGAGAGTATTGCCTTACAGCCATAATGCAAACACTGGAATAAAACACCATTATAAAACTGAATATGCAGCTACAAATTTTTCCAAGTTATACAAAGAACAAATTTCATTACGTTTCTATATATTTTATCCATGTGCATTAGTTGGGAGAAATTATGTTTCAAAAATCATTCACAGCTGTGTAATATGGGGTTTTATTGAAAAAATCTGTGTACTTCCAACATCAGGTGCCACATCTATCTATTCACTGTCCTTTGGGTGCTCTTCTTATCTGCCTGAACGTGGACATGCTCTGCCGTAGTGATCACAAGCCAGAGGTGTCCCCAGCCTGGGTCCACTGTTTCACGTTTAAACAGTTCCCCACACAGCAGTCAGGACCCAAGTGCTGCCACACATCTGTCCACTCAACTCAGCAACATCAGCAGAGCACTGCATTTCCCCACCCTTTGTTCTTCTCCAAGCACTGGCAGAAGATGGAAAAGGTTCATCAAACAGACTCCTGAAGGAGAGATGCTGAGGCAATTTCTGGATCCCACTGAAGTTGGCTGCTGCCAGTGTGGCTTGTGTTGTAATGTCCATGTTGTGCCTGCCAGAAGCTCACCCAGGGCCATACACCAGTGTGGCACTCCTGACACAATCTGCTGTCTGTGGCATGGTCTGGCAGCTCCCACAGCCAGGGAGATCACAACCAGTCCTCAAAGGGGTGATGCTGACGAGAGGTCTTCCCAGCTGCACCCACTCTCTGCAGGGTAGCCTCTGTTATCCCACCAGCCCCAGCATCCCACTCCAGGATGAAGAACTGCTGCCACCCCCTCAGCTCTCACTGCTGTGATTTGGGAGATGCTGTCTGCCCATGCAGAAGGTGCTGTGAATGAACAGGGCATGCAGACCAAAATTTGGTGGAATGAACTGTGGACACCATCTCTCTGAACATCTCTGAGGCTTTCAACATGGTTTCCTACAGCCTCTTCCTGAAGGAACTGATAGGCTCAAAGAGTTGGCTCACATTAAACTTATGAAGTTCACCAAAGACAACTGCAAAGTGTAGCACTTGGGAAAACATGATCGAGCAGTGCATCACAAGCTGGGATCTACTAGGCTGAAGAGCAGGTCTGTGGAAGGGGCTCTGGGGGTGCTGGTGGACACCAAGCTCAGTGAGAGTGACCAGTGTGCTTCTGTGGATGACAGCCAGAGGGAAACTGGGCTGCGTCAGCAAAGGAACCACTGACAGAGAAGTCATTGACCCACTCTACTCAGGACCTGTACTGTGTTGAGTTTTGCACCCTGATATGCCAAACAGATGTGGACAGGTTGGAGAGGGTCCAGAGAAGGACCAAAAGATGATCCAAGAGCTGGAAAGCTGCCATATGAGGAAAGGCCCAGTGACCTGAGTTTGTTCACCCTTGAGAACAGGTGGTTTGAAGGAGACCTTATTGCCATGTTCTACTATTAAAAGTGTGGCTACAAGAAGATGGAGACTGCCTTTTTACAAAGAGTCTCATGGAAAAGATATGGGGCAATGGGTACAAGTGACTCCTGGGGACATTCCAGTTGGACACAAGAGGAAGATTTTTCACAGTAAGAACAATCAGCCATTGGATAATCTCCCCAGCAAAGGGCTAGATTGCCCAAATGCTGGGCACTTTTAGGATTTGACTGGACAGAGTTCTGGGCTGTCTTGTCTAGACAGGGCTTTTGACAAGAAAGGTTGGACCAGATGATCCCTGACATCCCTTGCAGTTCCCTGGTGTTCTAGGATTCTATATGAAAAAGGCAGGTAGTGAACCAGTTAAAATGTCGTGTCCCTGCATATTGCTTGTATTTTATGGTTCTGTCTTAAATGTTCTGACATACTGGAGATGGAACAGAATTCAACAGCCAAGATTTTATTTTTAAGGAAAAACAGCATAGCTCTTCGCTAATTGCTGTAATTAATTAGTGTCATTTAAACATTAATTATTTATCCTGCAGTAAACTCAGCAATCTACAGTACAACTCCCCTGACACTGTTGTTATCACACAGATGCCCTTATTAAGCAAGTGTGCAAAAATCTCCCTGCACGTACTTGTGTTATTTCAAAATCTGCTTTCACTCAGTGGGAGGTTGAGGGAGTCACTTTTTGGGCTGCATCACAGAAATTCTTACAAAGATCTCTTGAGCTGGAGAGCCTGTTCCTGCAGAGTCAGTTGAGATAAAGACACTAGGAAGCACCTCACCACATCAGCACTTGAGACTGACCTCATGTCTGCACCAGTTTTTCTCATCTCACTTCCCTTTTATCTAATGAGATAACTGCTCCAAGAAAAGAATAATATTCTTTTTAAAAAAAAGTAATATATATATTTTTCTTATTTAACTTTATGCATGTGTGAGTATATATGGAGATAGATAGATAGATAGATAGATAGATAGATAGATAGATAGATAGATAGATAGATAGATAGATAGATAGATAGATAGATTAGAACTTGGTAAATAATTTTTGAAGACTACTGTATCTGGTGTTCCCCGTCTTCCCAAAAGGCAGCTGTTGGCAAACCAGTGGTTCCCATGACTCAGTGATCGTGGTCTGAGAATGAGTGCCTGCCATGGCAGACACAGATCTTGCCTCTCTGTTTGCTTGGTGATGCAGAAACCAAGGGCAGGGGATATGACTCTGACCACACTGCAAAGCTGCAGTGACAGGAAAATTTTTGAGACTTTTTTTTTATATAGAAAAGCAGTTATTGATTGGAACTGAATCTCATTCACAAACAAAGATGATTTCTGAAGAACTGCATGACACAAAGCCTTACTGGGAAAAAACCTGAGCATGACGACAGACACCATCCTAAGACTTTAAAATGAAAGTTATTTTAACTTTTCAGTTCAAAATCATTTTAGTAATTAAATATAAATTAGCCATCCTATATATAATCATAAAATCAGAAATTCAATTATGTTGGAAAAGCCCTCTAAAGTTGTGGAGTCCAACCATTACCCTAGCACTGCCAAGATCACCATTAAATCATGTTCCCAAGCACCATATCTACATGTCTTTTAAATCCCACCAGCAATGGTGACTCCATCACTGTCCTGAGTAGCCTGTTCCAACGTTTGATAACCCTTTCAGCAAGGAATTTTTTCCTAATATTCAATCAAAACCTCCTGTAGGCTGCTTCCTCTCATCCTATCACAGAATCACAGACCGGTTTGGGTTGGAGAGGAGCTTAAAGCTCATCTCGTTTCACCATCTGCTATGGGTGAAATTCTGTCTATTATTCTGCTATCCCAGATTGCTCCAAGTCCCATCCAAGCTGGCCTTGAACAGTTCCAGGGATGAGGCAACCACAGCTTCTCAGGACAACCTGTGCCAGGGCCTCACCACCCTCACAGGGAAGAATTTCTTCCCAATATCCAATATCTAATCCTGTCCTCTGTTAGTGAGAAGACATCTCCCCTTGTCCTGAGCGGTCGCTCTTTGCACAGACCCTGTTGGGCCGCATGTCCTACCAGCACTTCTCCTTTGGCTGTCAAATTCCTGTCTCCCAGCATTTTTCAAAGCTATAAATTCTCTCCTGGTTTTTTAATAGCCAGTGGCCAGTTTAGCATTTCCAAAGCTACACAGAGCACCGTTTCATCTGCAAGCTGCATTAGTCCTTGTATTCCAGGTGTATCTAGAAATTATTTTTTTGAAAGAAGTGATGAGAAGATACGTTATGGCACAGTATGGAAGTAGGTATAAACACTCAGAGGGAAGAATTTCTTTCCAATAACTCACCTGACCTTGTCCCCTATCATCCATCTATCTATCTATCTATCTATCTATCTATCTATCTATCTATCTATCTATCTTTCAATAACCTGCATTTAGAAGTATTTAAAAGTAGATAAGCAATCACTCTCATGAGTGACCAAGCCTGGGCACAAGCCCCTCCTCACCCACCAGGTGCTCTTGTTTGTTAAGTAAAAGACAAGCACTTTTCCTTTAAAAAGACTTAAAAGAATTGCTAGGAGAGGTTCATTGTAACTTTTCATAGTTTTCCTTTCCCATATCTTCTTGACTTTAATCCTTTTAGGAAGCAAAGGAACATACTCAGGATGCACGTTGCCTGAAACTTTTCTTCCTTACACATGTACAGGTGTGTGTACATAAACACATGTAGCCATGGGTTCTTCACCAAACCACACAGAACCGCAACTACTTCCCCACACCTCTGTTAAAGCCAGTGCTGACAACACAAAGCAATGCAGCGTTCACAAAAATGACTGGATTGTATCACTCTGCTTCTAGGTAAAATCTCTGAGACCACCTTTTTAGATGAAAAAAAGAATAAAAAGAAAGAAAACTTGTAAGATGTACCTCTGCTACCACTGCACAAGGACAGTGGCCAGGGGCTTGGACAGGGAGGTTGCTACCCCCTGCTGTAGGAAATTACGTGTCCCTCTCCCATCATCCATGCCAGCTTCCCTCTTCCTGAACACACTGTGGCAGCCAGTGAGTGAGCGTCTGCTTTGCTACCAACACTAGGATAAACAAGGAGCACACTGCTCGCACACCCTGCACCTGGCATCATCCCCGATGCCCACCTGCACCAGTTGAGCCCCTCAAGTGCTCGTAGCTCCTGTCTGCTGTTGTGCCGTGTCTGGCTCTTTGGAAGGCACCCTGTGTCCAGGGGCTACACACCAGCTCCAACGCCTTCCATGTCACCAGAACGCAGGCACCAGTCGTTACCATAACACACTCAATTGTTCTCAGCAGTGCTCCAGCAAATAAAGCCATTAATTATGGCCTTTCCCTCAGCCACCGTTGGCTGGAGCAGCAATCAATGTGCAACCCCTCATTGCCTGCTCTCAGGGAGCAGAGACAGATGCCATAAAAATGATCCGCAGCCCACGCCGAGCCCTGCCGGCGGGCTGTGCCCAGGAACGGCCGCCACGCTGCTTTGACACGCGATGCTGTATTTATTTGGCCTGCCACAGCCGTGGGGGAAGGTATCCCATTAGGCAATTATTTTTATCTTATAACGTCAATTTACTTATACTGATTGGCTTCCTGCCGCCCAATATCAATTAAATTGCAAATGCCTGCTGAAGCTTATTTTATGTCTTTTTTCCCCATTTTCCCTGTTTTTTTCTCTCTCCCCTTCTTTTTCTTAGAGTGAGAGAGAGAGAGAGAACCCTATGTTCAAACATAATTTAGTTTATTTCCCTTTCCATATCTCAAAGGAAAATCTATATCTCCCTCTAGAAGGCCATTTGCCCTCAGTTATTGGGAGCTGAGGTATCACAGCAGTGGGCAATTTGTTTCAGCTAGCTATCGGCAGCCCATCAGGACTCCTCAGGACCTCTGCCATCTCAATGCAATTGTATCTGGTATTGCCATTTATGATTTGTTTTTAACAGCTGCCAGTACCACCAGATGAACGGGTTTTGGATCTCACAGGGCATGCCCACCCCATTTGCTCCTGCCATACCCGCATCCTGTCCTGTGATGCTCATCATCTGCTAATGGAGATCTCCACTTGTCCCACTGGAAGAGACCTTTGTTAGCTCGGGCTGCTGCCCCCTGACAGTTGTGTCTTGGGAAGTAACAGGATGGTTAGAGCTGCTGGAGGTTGTAAGCTGTTCCCATGACAAACAGCTGCACAAACAGGCTTAGACACATGGTGAGCACAAGGAGCAGGAACCTGTCCAGCAGCTGCAGGTGGGCTGTCCTCACTTTGTCATGGTGATGGGGCTGTACCTGTGCACACCCACCAGCCAAGCAGCACTCAGTCACCTCTGATCCAGGGAAAAATCTAACCAAGGCTCATCTGCTGGTGCCTGCACCAAAGCAGCGTGTTAAGACACCAGCCCCTCACTTGCTGCAACCTTACAGACCCAGTGAAGACTGCCAGCCAAAGACCCTAAAGCATCACACTTCACAAGCAAACACACAACCCATCACAGCATTCTAGTGCCTGCAGAGGACCTCTGCCCATGCCTGCAGGGAGAGGGAAAGGGGATGGTACGACATCACATTAATGGGGCTAGAGGGCTTGAGGTGAGCATCAGTGATCAAACTGAACAGTCCCAGCAGCCAGAGACCAATAGCAGTGGTGGGATCTGGAGTGGGCCAGGAGGGTGAAGTGCAGCAGAAATGCAGTCAAGATGAACAGATGAATGCCAACCAGTAATGAAGAGGTGAAGTCCCTCAGGTGCAGAGCACACCTGACTCAATGAGACAGCAGTGGACCAAACCCCTCCAGACCCCCTGGTGCCACCTCTGACTTCCTAGAGAGGATTTGGTGTCACTAAAGGAAAAATCGGGCAGAGCACAAGCCCAAGGAAAATCAGCTACAATCTCTCTGGGAGACCTTAGGCCTGTATCTCTATGACTCCCCACTACTGTGCACATATTCTGAGCCCGTGAGTGGGTGCAGAGCACAGGGCACAGAGGGATGCAGAGTGAGAGCAGACACACAGCCACATATGCACCTTCCTCTAGCTGAGCATTGAACACACAGTAATGTAGCAAAGATCTCCTATCAGCCAAGTCCTACCTATCACATAATACCTGTAGTGCATCCAAAAATCCTTTGGCACCTTAGAAAAGCGCAGATGAGTTTATTCTGGGTTTGCCAGCTACCTGGACAATTGTCATAACTATGTCCACAGGTTTGGCTAAGGCTGGTTTAAAAACCTGGGCCCATGTAGTTGAACAATGTGCTCCAAAAGGAAGAGAACGAGCTACAAGAAACACACCAGTGTGCACATACACACCTATGACTGCTCCTTCATGTATATACACATATATACTATATGTATGTTAATGCATAGTGATAATCTATATTCCATTTGTCCATCCATGTAATTATTACCTATGTAGAGATGCTCATAAAGAAAAAAAAAAACAACCCCAGGGGTAATAGGAAAGACCTCTTCACCTTTCACAATGGTGATTATTGACTGGTTCATTCAGTGCCTGATGGAGATAGCATGATTTCCTGGGATGTACCTTGTAGTTTTCTAAACAGAAGGCTCCAGAATCAATTTTGTGGTAACTGGTTAGATGTGACTGGCTTACAAACTCAGCATGGGCATCAGGAAGCAAATTCAAGTAGCACCATTACCTTTTCTTTCCAAAATATCAGAGGTGAGGAAAGCCTCCCAGCTGGGTGAGCCACACAACAAAGCAGAGATTAATGATTTTGGCTTGTTTCCATCTCTAAGATGACAAACGGGTACACAGCAGGCATAGTGCCACGGCTGGTGGTGCAACGCGATGCTGAAACTCAGCTTGCACGGGAAGATTTGTCTCTCCTGAAGTGAGGACAGTGCTGACAGCTTCCACTGAGTGAACTGGCTTGGCCAGGGTTCACCACTTCCTTCGCTGTCCAAGGGGTCCACTCTGTATGGCAGCCACATGCTGAGGATTGCCTCCAAACTGTGCCCAACTACCCCCGACCATCACTGCAACCGCACCAGTTCCTCTCACAGCCTCTGCAGGAAGCAGTGGTCTTCAAGAGAGGGGCAGGACTGAGGATGTGAGCAATTCAGGAAGCTTGGCAAGAACTCACCCATGGTGGCCCTCATCAGTCAGAGGCTCCAGCCCCAGTGGTGGCCAGGAGAACCACACATGGATACTCCAACGCCAAACAAATTTTTCACTTCACTGATTGGTGGAGTGACAGCAGTTTCACACTCCAGAGCCAACCACCTACTCAACAGCTCCATTGTCATCCGTGACATTCCAGGAGGAAGCTTTCTCAGGAACTTGCCTCAGCTGTGACAAGGCTCTGCAATTATGACTCACTGTGCAGGAACAAGACCAAAAAGTTTCAGAGGTTTACACTGATTTGACACACTGGACACTAACTCCACAAGGAGCCACGGACAGCTTCCAGCATCTCCACATCCTGACATCCCTCTTTAAAGTAAACTGATTCCATAAGGTGCTGTGGTAATCAAACCATCAGGCACCAAATGGCTCTGCAACAAGGACCACTGGGGTGTAAGAGAGGGAGAATAGCTAAATTGAACAGTTCTGCAAATCCAAACCTTAAAGCCACACCCTTAAACAGTTCCTGAAAAACTTTCCCTGGATTCAAGCATGCCTGTAATTATGTTCCTCCCATCTCTGAGCACCCACAACAGTCCTGGGCCACTTTTCCCATTACCATCCAAGTCCATCATGGATGGGGACTAGCCCCAACTGGCGCTAGGCAGGAAAAGACAGGCTCTGCTATGCCACAAAACCTCATTATTCCAGAAATGCCACATCCTGTGTCCTTCTGTCTTGTAGGAAACTCAGGCAAGAACAGGGAGAGAACAGCTAGATGCCCATTCTCAGGGAAGCAACTGGAAACCCAAGAAATCAGAGAAGAAAAAGCCCACCACATGACTATTTCTTATTAGTCAACTTACAGACAAAAAAGTCAGGCACTGTCAAGCATGAAATCTTATTGGGACAATAGAGATGGAATTGCCACTGCTGACAGTAATGTTTACAAGGGCATCATGTGTCGATGTTGCACAGCATGAAACCAGCAGCCCCTTCTAGCTCTGTGAATTGTAACATGAGACAAAACGTCCCATTTGGGACAGGTAGGAATTGTACCACCAAAAATAAGCAGTCAGGTGTAAAATCCATTGCAGTTGTATAGAAGAAAATGCAGAGGAGTCCGGTTGACATGGGGGGAGGCTCACGAGCTCTCTCCAGCCACAGAAGATAGCAAACATGATCTCTGAGCTAGAGATGACTTGCCGGTCAGACCTCCAGACAGGAGAGGCTGAGTAAAGGGAGCAGGAACACACTCATCCCCACACTGTAGACTCAGATCCCAAGCCAGCAGGTACTGCTGAAGGGTTTTCAGTCAACATGCAAGATATGACACCAGCTGAAGACAGGCACTCTGAGCCCTGATATCAGACTACTGAGAAACCAGTACTACTTTTGAAGGATCTGAGTTTTTTAAAAGCCTGCACCACCAAATCTGTCTAACTCAAAGGAACTATATTCAGGGTAGTCTGGTAGCTGCAGTCCAACATGTCCTGAAACAACTCTTCATTGTGAGACCTTCCAAAGAATGGTCTGACATGTAAACATCCCAGAGACAGCAGCTACAGAAAACTGTACTGCAAGGAAATGAAACCAGAAGGAATACCCTGACAACAAAGTTTTACAGTAATTGCTCAAAATTATAAGGGCAGAGACTGAAGCATGTTTAGCCAATATAAAACCTTCTGGTGTCTTCACTTGAAATGCTCAGCCACCACAAAGCCTTTGATGTGGACATGTGTGCACCAGTTGCTCACAGCTTCTCTCTTAGGGCTGTACCTTCTCTCTCTCATGATGTGAGAAGAAGAGATATATCAGGGCCATTAGATGTGGTGGTACAGGGGCAAAGCCGGCACCCTCTCCCACAGAGCTATGCAACAGGCAAAACCCAGCACCTCGTCAGTTACTGTTATAATGACGAGAAATGAGGCTCTGCTGTGTGAGATGACCACCACTCAACCAAAGGCATTCAGTAGATGTATTCTTAATTAAATTTTGCTTTTTCATTTTTTTTTTATTATGAGTTGATGTGACTCATGTTAAGCACCTGAAAGAAGCACCTTCCTTGGTGATGTCATTGTTACCACAGGAGCAGCATCTATAGGCTTGCTCTGCTCATCAGCACCTCTGAAGTCCTGGTCTTCTAGAAAAAAGTCCCTGCCCATGACAGGGGGATCAGACTCCACCTGTAATGTGGATCTGCAGCAGCAAAGTAAAACCAGTCCCCTGCTAGAGCCATAACCTTATAGGAATTATCATAGGTATATGTTGACTACAAATATCTCTTAGCAGAGTCTCAGATGAGATAAAATTTTGTGAAACTCCACACTCCAGTCTGAAGAAAGAACAGTGCGAAGAAAAAACATTGGGTGCTTTCAGGAGACCAAGAGCTCTTCCCATCTCTGAAGTCATGGGCACTGTCACATTGACAGTCACTGGCTCAGAAGCAAGAACCCACAAGAACAAGGAAGGAGTTGTGGAGCCACCTCCACGCACATTAAGGCTCATGAAGAAAACACAGACGGCAAAGGCCACGGCTCCGAAATTCACTCCAAGCTCAAGCAAACTTGCTCCAGCATTACCAGTGGGCTGCACTGGCATGAGTGCTATGCTTTCTCCTGTCATATAAGAGAGTTGGGAGTGCAGAGGAACATAGCTCAGACCAGCTGAGACAGACTACCCAGAGATACAGACAGAAAACGTCTAGCTGAATATCTAGTTGAATACCTGGTGCAGTGGAAGGTGTCTCTGCTCATGGCAGAGCAGCCAAACTAGATGGCCTCTAAGGGTCCTTCCCACACAAAGTATTCTATGATTCTCTGAATATGAAATGGGCAGACAAGTTAAAATCAGTCTTTTTGTGAAGTTCAGTGAAACATTAGTGCAATACTTCACCTATCAGACACACATACGTGCTATTGGAGCAGGTCGGGACACTTATCTCTAGATTTTCCCAAATAGGTCTTCCTTTTCCATCTGTAAAGTCTGCTCAAGCAAAACAAGAATAAAAAGAGAGACTTGGCTATTTGCTGCACATACAAATGTCCCAAAGCTGGTGATTGCTGCTGATGGCTGCTGCTGTTCTGCCTGGGCTGCTGGATGCGTGGGACTGCAGAGAGCCGCTGGACAGGCACAGGCTGCCCATGTCTCAGGAGGTGCAGCGCATGCACACGGCCTAGGCATCAGGGGCTGGTGGCATATTGCTGTGTCCTGTGCACACTGGCTACACTTGAGCCAGTGCACATACACTGAAAAACATATCCTGTGTCCATCTACAGTCCCATGACAGAGCAAGACCTGCCCCAGGATTTGTGTGATCAGTGAGTGCTGCCCTTTGCAAGCACTCCAGCTCTCTCTGAGCTCTGTTGTATTCTCATCATGATGCCACGACAAATTTGCAAAGGGGCTCTTCCACGACTTCTGGCACATCCAGGAAATACAGACAGCCTGCAGTATGAGTCCAATGCTCCTTAAGACTCAATATGCCCAGCTATTCATGTAATTAGCTAAAACCTGCACAAAGTGCAAAATGTAGTCACCATGTCTGGTGTAATTAAACCCCAGTGGGACTATTCTGTAAATAACAGGAAGGCCAAAACTGATAGGATTCAATCAATATTGCACAACCACCTTGTAGCACTGAACAATCCTTGGTGCAAAGAACACACACAAAGACCACGGTAGACAAAAACCTGAACTGAAGAAAGCTCAGGACACCTCTACTTTCCATGTCTCACTGATTTTGCACTGTCTGCTCATGAGGAACTTCCTGATCGGCAACAACAGCAATTACAGCTTAAAATATTAACTCCAGAGCTTCCCAAAGCACCAAGAGAAAAAAGTGGTTTTCCACTATCATTCAGGATTTGAGGAGGCTGCCGTTTCAGCCAAGGAAATAATTCTGACTTTAAAATCCCAGTAAGCTCGAATCAAATCTTGTACTGTGACAGCAGCAGATTTCAGTTCCTACATGATAATCCTAGTACTAAGGCTGCATTTTGTGCAGACATTGAGAAGGCAGATGACCTGCTGTTACCTGCAGAACTGTTTACTGCTCCTCCAGGGACAGGAGCAGACTTGGAAGGAGGAGGGAGACCCCAGCCAACTCACATCCCCAGCCACTTCACACCCTCACCCTGGAGGTCACTGCAGCAGGCAGAGTGAGCATGGGACAAGGTGGTGGGAAAGCCATTATCTCTTCTGGGAGCATGGGGGAAGACTGACACAGAAATAACATGACACTTGAAGAGCTCCTGATACCACAAAGTTGCCAAATCATTTACTTAATGCCTTGGCATTGGACCTTTCATGTCCAATAATAGCCTCTGTATCTTTCCAAGCACTGCCTGCAACTGGCCAAATCTCTCTTCCAGGGTAAACAAGGCTGAGCCACTGCAGCTTCCCTAAGCTCCCCAAACACTTTTGAAGTATAAGCATTTGTTTTAACAGCACAGATGCTGACAGACACAAGTAATGCTGATGTACAAACAGGGAAAAAGGGAAAAATCCAGCACTGCACACCATGAGGCATGTGACCCTTCTCTCACAGGAATGCCTCACCCAAGAGTGTTGTGTGAAGGAAAGTCACAAAACTAACCAGGTAGACCACCAAAAAGCCAAACAAACTTTTCTTCATTTTGTTCCTCAGTCCTCTCAAAGATCTCTATTATCATTTAAAAGGTGGAAAACTCATTGTGGAAGTCTGCAATATAATTTATTCATCCTAAACCAAAACTTTTATCACCTCTCTCTGCATCAACATGTAGGTGATAGATGCATTAGAGGCACATAGATGCATACTCTGTGCAGGTACACAGGTACATACATGCACTGTGACTGCACCTCTCTGGATTCTACCAATTACCAATTACTCAACAAATAAGAATGATCTTACTCATGACTTTTCTACCTTATTTTGTATTAGGATTTATAACAAATATCAATCAAAATTGACAAGTCCTGATTTTCAAAAAAATTGCCCTTTCTTTCAAAAATGCATTCCCACAGAAGAATCCTGATCAGCCCTGGTACTGGCATTGTCAGGATTATCTCTCAAGTCACTTACTCCTAAACTGAATTTTAGCTAAACCTATATGAAGCAGTTGTTCCTTGAAAAACATCTAACACTCAACAGCTCCTGATGAGAATAGCTGAAGTTATGGCAGGGCTGTAAGGAGATGTAGAAGTCTGGCCTTTTCATTAATATAGCTCTAGGAAAATCCCTGCTCTGCTGAAGCCAGTGGCAAACCAACAAGGCTTCACCCCAGAGCCAGAGGAAAGCTCTCTGGAAAACAGGTGCCCCGGGGACTGCATTAGGAGGAATGCGACAAACACGGTTGACGTGTACACAAGACAGCTAGTAAACCTCTGTCTCAGAAAGGGCAGCTGCTCTGATGGGGAGTTTTCTTGTACTGAGGTGTGAACAGGCTAACAACACCGACGGCCAGGGCAAAACTAGCCCATCCCTCCAAACCCCTCAGGCAGAAGGGCATGGGGACATCCCCCTCTGCAGACAACTACCTGCCAGCCACTGCCATGCACTCAATCATGCCCATGTGCACAGGGACCCCACAGAGATCATTGGCTGGCAGTGGTACCCCAGAGTCAGGGATGCGGTCAGTCCCAGGCATGCAGCATGCTTGCAGCTCAGGGCATCACAGAGAAGCTGGGAAGCACACTGACGGCTAAGAGTGTGGAAAACTCCACTGTCCAACAGAAGTGAACAAGTTTGTCCCATGAGGACAGGCTCCATGATCCAGACAGATAGAGCCTGGTCCTTCCCAACCCGGAACACTATCCTGCATGAGCAGCACTCAGGGGAATACACTGCCCTCAAACATCAGAACAGATCAGTCTAGATGCTGAAATGGCTTTTTGCTTCATTTGCATGAATTTAGACATTCAAAAAGTTCTCAGAAGCCGAGGCTACACCATTGTAATGCTACTGTGGCAAGGACTTGAGCTGGCCCATATTTATTCTTTTTTTCCCTAGAATTTCATGAGGAATGTCAAAATATCCTCTTTTACTCTCAAAAAAAAAATCCTGTGCCTGCTGAGCTTCCCTTGTTAATGCCTGGGATGGCTGATCAGCACCAGTAAGCCCATAGAGAGAGGCCAGTTCTTGGAAGACCCAAAGGTTTTATTCTTATGTCTTGGGGCATTCAAACACCCATCCGTGGGTGACACCATCGCTGCTGGTGTCAAACCAATACCATCCACGTGTGACATCATTACTGCTGGTGTCAATACAACATCATCCACAAGTGATCTCATCATGGCTCATGTCAAACTTCCCTGATGTTCTGCAAAATTATATCCAAAGACTAAAAAAGAGGTTCTAATGAAATGTAAAAGAAAAAAAAGCCTCCATCAAGCCATACATGGCATTGGATATAGCACAGATGAAGCCATCACTGCAATGTAATAGCAAAGTCTACTCAAACTCCTTTTAAAAAAGCAATGCCAGTGTCTGTGTGGTGAGGGAAAACAATCTCTTTCGAGGAGTTAAAGAACTGATGGGACAAACAGCCTACTCCACACTGCAACCCCTGGAACAGAATCCTGAATGCAATTGACAGTCTGCATCCGCAGGAGAAATTCAGATCAGTACTTCCTGACCCTGCAAAACTTCATTCCCTTCAGAAGCTTCATCTCATTATAGTCATATAGTCCCTCGACTTATCCCTGAGGTTAAAACAACTCCAGTGAGTAAGTGTTGCTGAAGTGGGACTAGAAATCATTCAAGTAAAGTCCAGAACTTTCCTGGGACTCTGGAGGCGTTTTTTTTTCTCTGTCACCTCTGTGTGAACTTGGATGTCTCCACCTGTTCCACCCAGTCACCTGCATTACAGTTTACTGATTTTTATGCATTTTCCCACTGCCTCTTTCCAAACAACGCTGACTCAGAAGAGGGGTGGGTGTTTATCCTCATCCCAGGTGCTCCAGGTAGGCATCTCCACAGCAGTGAGGTATAGCCAGTAGGCATGGTCAGTCCTCTCCCCACTTACTTGGCAGTCTCTCTCTGTGTCCCTTCCCACTCACCACTGTCCAGAGAGACACCGAAGACCTTTGGCATCATAAACTTGAAGTTTCTATTGGAAGGTCAATTTTTTCATCTCCATAACCTCCTGCTTTTTTTCCTGTCACAGTTGTTCTGCTTTTGACTGTTTCCTTTGCAGTTCAGATCCCCAAAGGCTTTGGTCTTTTGCACACCACTTGCATGGTGCAGAAGACCCCAAGGAAGAGCTGGCAGTATCAACCTCCAATATATACTGTCAGGGGCTCAGGTGCCTTTCTGGAATGAGCCAAGTTACAGGGACTTCTGTCAACACCAGACCTTATCAGTGGTTGATTTCTGCACTGAACTCCATCACTTGCTGGCTGCAACATGTGTTTTCCTCCTGCTGACCCCCCAGGTGTAGGCAGGCAGCAAAAACACCTTTGTGGGCTCTTTCACCTCCCACACTCCCAAGGCAGTACTATGATCCCTCATTCAGCAAGTCCTCCCCAGGGGGGATGCTCAAATCCCTCAAGTCCAAAGTGTCTAATTCTACTCAGGAAACCACAAAGTATAAATCTGGAGTGGGTTGAGATCCCACTCCTTCTCAGGGTGGAAGACGGCTTTTATAGCAGTGCAGAGGCACTCTAGAGATGTCCTGGCATAAGCAGTACCCTGAGAGAACATGCAGAACCAGGACCCAGATCTTCTCTCGGCATTGACTGCCAAGAAGAGGGGCCTTCAGGTGGCCATAGAAGTCTCACATTCCAGGCCTCAGAGACCAAAGACTCTGGTATTATAGAGAGTAGCATCTTCATTAACAAGGTACCTACGATGACATCTACTTTGCATTTATGAGAATTTGGAAAGCCATAGCTGGAAAATGGGGTTTACATGCTCACAACTAATCTTGTGGCTGGCAGGGCTGTCCTTATAGCACTGGCCCCTCTGAGGAATCACAGTCAGGCACAGCAGCTCTCACCTCACAGGACATGCCTGTGCACAAAGGTCAGTGATCAGGGGGGTGTTGTCTCTTATCACAGGCAGGACACTGAGATGAAGAGGTCCAAACAGGCAGATGTTTGTTCCTGGCATAATGAAACAAAGCAAAAGGATACGCCTGGACATGATCCATCTGCCACATGAACACACTGCAGATCACGATGCAGACCTCAGACAGAGACAGACCTGTGGACATCACACCTGACCACTCCAAGAAGAGATGAGCAACAGCTGTGGTTCTGGTGTTCAATTTTTAAAGAAATGGAGCTAAGACAAGGGGAGGAAAAGTACTTTACAAGCCTTCACAGCAGTCTCCAAGAGCAGATGCCCTGGAAGACACATTGTTCCTTGCCTACAAGAGGAGATGACAAAAGATACTGGCAGCACCTGCTCCACACTAGGCTCCCTTCGGAAGCCACTGACCCTCTGTCATGCAGCCTCTGAGACACTTGTGCCCACATCCCTGCAAAACTCTGCCTAGCTGTGAGTGTAGCTTCTTGTTTCTGTCCCTATGGGAAAACATAATTGATAGGCCTGCTACGGCGAAAAGGCACAAGATGCAGAAACACTCTGTATTATTAGTCCTCACTCATGTTTAGTTGTGTTTGCTTTGTTTTTCCACCTCTCTGTCCTCAGACATGTTACTGATTCAGTGAGATCTTGTTCACCTTCATCACTGCCAAGCGCTTCACTAAGCTGATCTCAGCAGCAGCCACAGTGCTAGCACCATTGGAAATATCTTCAATAGCTTCAGCTGCTGTGCAGGTCAGTGCTGTTTTGATACCCAGAAGTGCCTAACCCAGAGCAGCCCTTCATGAAAACGTGGTGACTGTAAAACAGGATGGTTCTGTAAGAACTGGACTGCACCCATGCCCAGTTCCTTCTCAGTTCCATTGGGGTCCCAGCCCCTCTTGGAGGCTTATCCTCTCAGACAGAAGGCTATGACCCAAACACCTGGAAATACACCATGTTGGTGATTAAAGGCATATCTCAAAGAGTTTAGTTGAGGAAATCATCACACCAGACGCTGACAGCAACATCAGCTTATGGTTGGTGAGAATGGAAAAAAAAACTGGTACAAGTGGAGGTCTCCTGCCACACTGGTTTCAATTCCCCAAACTCCTCCACTGCTGAGAAGATTCTGCAAAAGTGAATTTGAAATATAATCTGTGCAGCTATTTGGTGCAGGAACTTAAATCTAACAAAACTCTCTTGCAGCAAGAAAGGGAGAGCAGGGAGCTTACATTCATATCCTGTCCAACAACTCGCTTGTTGAGGATGTCCTGCTCAATTTGGGCAGATGCTTCTTCCTCCATCATCCTCATAGCATCCTCCAGAGCACTCAGAGCACTGCAAACTGCTTCATCCCCAAAACATGCCCTGCACACCATCTCCAGCTCTGGTCGCCTGTGTGCCCACATGGGGATGAAGCTCCCTTTTGCCCTCTTCTCAGTGCTTCACAAGGATTATTTGACACCACTTCAGAAAGCCTTGACTTCCAGACAGCAGATGCTCAGCTCTACCCAGAATATGTACCCTGTTAGGTGTCCATTATGAGACTACCACTGCCTACCTGACCAGCTGTGGGGCAGTGCAGTGCAACCAGTCCCTGCATGTCCACTGGCTGTGGGCATTAGATAGAGCATTCAGCTTGCTCTGACTCGGGGTCTTGCTGCCCTAAACCATTCAGGGCAGGCACTCCAGTCCAGCAGGACTCCAGTCGCTCTACATATCCCTATCACCCATCTACACCTCTACAGCCCTTCCCCAAGTCGTGGGGCCAAGTGAATGTGCAGCCACAGCACTCAAGGAGGCAATCTGCAGGTAGAACAGCAAGTCTTCTGCCCAGCATCCTCCACTGCTGGAGGCTGCAGCAGCTGCCTGTATCTCTCTGCCTTGTTACAGCACAGCCTGCTCCTCATGTCAGTCTCCAGTAGCATGTCCTTTAACCACAAATGAAAGCAACCGATCCCCCATGAAGGCACATCTGCTCCAAGTCCATATTACAACAGGGAAAAAAATGACACCTTAGCTATATAAACCAATAAAGACTGTCTGATTTGGTTTGCCCCTGTTGTTACCGAGCAAGCTCCCCATTGGGTTAAAGACTGGTGACATCTGCTAAAAAAATATCAAGAGTGAGAACAAAACTGGGTAATGAATCACACCAATTGCTCAATGCAGCTGGTAGTTGGAGGGGCAAGCCCACTCCATCTCATCCCCGGGCTGAGGGCAGTCAGAACAGCCAGATGAGCGCTGCACACCTGGTGGGTTCAGGAGACATGCATAGGGAGGAGAGCAGCAGACAAGCCCCTTACAACAGCTGAGAAACAAAACCCTCTCAGCAAAGGACACAATGTAAGGGGGGCTTGCTGCAGAGGAAGTCTCTCTGAAGTCGACAAATGGTAAAGTTAACTCTGCCCCCTTGTGCATCTACATCACGATACATGCCATAACTAGGTGACATGCTTCTCCTTTTCACGTCAGAGGCACATATAGCAAATATGACCCAGCCCTCTGTCACCTGCAGCACAGACCCTTGGGCCACCTCCATGGGCACCTCACACCCACCAGTGCCCATTCAGAGGGACCTTGTGCTGAGCAGGAGAGGGAATGGTTATGGATTCCCCTGGGGATCCTCCCAACAGACAAACATGTTGGAGTACCTGACTATGCCTCTTTAAACGTGCAGTTTAAAAGCAGTTTAAACAGTCTGTTGAGGACAGCATTACTGTCCAGCTTAGGAGCTCAAAAAACATGACTCATTCTGCCAGACTGAGAGGAGTTGCTTAGATATCACACGCTCAGTTCTAGATGTGACCTGGCAAAAGCCAGGGAGGTTCTCAGTCCTGAGAAAAGTGGGAACCACTTTTGCTGTTCAAGGAAGCACCTAATTCTTTTCTCTGCTATTAAACCAGAGTCTTCTCAGAGGCACCCAAAAACTGACACCCCAGGAGAGTGCTGTGACATAGGAGATATGTGGTCTCAACACAGACAGCCTCTTTCCTGACCTGGCTGATAAAATTCAAAACTTCCACCCTACCTGCTTTAATGCATATATTTAACTATGCACTTCTGGCTTGGATTTGGAAAAAATGTCATATGCACAATTGCAGAGCTAAGTAACAACAGCATATTCAGCAAATACCTGAGCACAGGAAGATTTGTACTTCCATCATCAGACTAGTTCTCACAAGGCTGAAATTGACCCCATCAACCTCTGGAAGTTTTCCCCCAGTTTCAGTGAATCTGGCTCTACTCACAGGCACATGGTCCTGTTTGTGCAGTTCAGGCACCAGGCTGCTGGCGTGATTTTAGCAGGGTTTCCCCCAGGGTGAGGGCAGTTAATGGCACTACAGCTTCAGCACACTCACCGACCACCCCTCCATCTCGGAGAGGTTGGGCATTGGGGGACAGTGGGGGCAGTGCAGGGATTCAGATCCACACTGCCTGCAGGGTGGTGCTGGACCCACTCCAGCAGCAGGAGCGAAAGAACATGAGTACTCCCCAGCAAGAGGCAGAATTCTGACCCAGCAGGAAGGGCACCCTTCCTGCAGATGCCCTCTGTGTCCTCAACTGCAGCATACCCATTATGGCTCTGATGTCCCATTCACTACACAAATGTATCTGCAGCCATGGCCTTGGCTCCTCTCCATAAGCTCTTGAAAAATTAAAGGAACACTCTTTCTAGTCCAACTCTGATAACTGTCTCTCCAAAGCATTGTTTTCAGTACGATGCAGAACAAAACAGGACCACAAACCTTGTGGCAGATCTGAGGAGTACCAGTAATATTCAACACCAACCAGACTGTGCTCACTTCCACCCTCCAAGACCGAAAAAAGCCTCTGGTGCAGAAGGACCTGAGAGAAGCAGCATGGCAGACAGCACTGCAGTTAATTTTCTGTCTCTTTGTGGATATTTCCTATTTCAGATGGCCAGAGACAACACAATAGTGACTCTTCCCCTGTTGACTGGCAGCAGGGAAATGTTGCACGGCTGGGACAAGGGTCTCGTTCAAAACTGACAGAGCTTTCCAACACACTCAGACAGGACCCTGCTCCTCAAAGAGGTGCTTCTGGACATTGGGTCACTCCAAAGGTCCCTGACTTGGCTGTGACCTTGGCAAAGTCCTGCTGAAACAAAACCACACCACACCACAGCCAACAGCAACACATGTATGCAGCTCCACCACACCACACACGCAGAGCATCCGCCCCAGCCCAGCCCCTGCTACCTTCATCCCGCTTGCGCTTGTTGTTCTCAGTGCCAGGAGAGGCGATTCCTAGGATCCCACTGATGGAGTAGGATGAGCCGGCAGAGTCAGTGGTGACAGAGGACACCTGGGTGACAGATCCCGTGGAGGCTGCAAGGCGAAGACAGGCAGTCAGTCGCAGGACAAAATGGGCACCAGCCTAGCCAAAAGCCACTGGTTCCCATGGCATGATGAAGGTGGGCTAGGGCTCTGTCAGCCACCATGGCCCCTCCAGCTCAGGAAGGACCCTCACAAAGCCAAACCACGCCCAGTCCAACCCAGGAGCATGCCACAGCTGCCCAGTGCAGGGGTGGAAGCAGAGGCACAGTCAGCCCTTGTCCCTGTCATAAGGAGCTGGGCATGCACTGTGGGATGGGAGATGCTTTTCCTTTAGCAGTGAGATACCCCATCCCTCTCAATGCTTGATGGAACACTCAGCAGAGGCCAGTGACACAGCAGCCTGTGTCACCAGCAAGGTTAACAGTGTTTTCTGGGAACACAGCCAT
>JAWWMO010000096.1:7523878-7534752 GCA_035047845.1 Dendrocincla fuliginosa
CTCCTGAGACAGGAACCTCCTGAGAGCAGAGCAACCTGCACTGGCTGTGTTAGGTGTGTTGCCTGCATCCTGCTGGACCATGAGAGCAGCTTCTGGCCACTGGAGACCCTGCACAGCTGCGGTTGCCCACAGATGGACAGATGGAACAGCCTTGAGGTACCCCAAAATATTAACTAAATTCACTTTGCTTTGGTAGAACCCTCAGGAAAGGGTAACCAGCAAGGGCAGGGTCACCCATCACGGCAGACATCAGTCCGGAAGTGTTGGACCACTCTACAAACGCTGTCCACATGATGCTGTGGGAATCCAAGGTTGCAAGGAAGGAGGCAGACGAAGGAGCACCACCATCATCTCCGTCAGCTCACAGGTTGAGCCTGCCCTGCTACATCCCTGCATGCTAAAAGTCACTGTGCAGACCACAAGGACAGGGCGGGGAGATGCACTGCAGGATCACACCAAAGACCCCTAGACACAACTCACACAGAGGAAACCAGTGCTGCCTTTATTAACTCCAAGCCCTGAGAAACAAGATTTTTCTGCTCTTCTCTGCTTTTTTTTTCTCACGGAGAGACAGCCCTTAAGCCACCACAGCGAGATAAGGGATGCTTTTCCTCCCATGAGATTGTATTGGCATTTCCTGGAGAGGAAGGCTGAGGACACAGGGTCTGCAGTGTGACTTCTCTGAAAAGCCCAAAGACTGCAGACAGCTCTGCCCCTTCACTCCGTCTCATGATGCCAGCACACCCTTGCCAAGCATAGGGTACCAAGCACTTCACCATATCACAGGAGACAGCATAAAGGCAGAGAGGAGCTAGGGCCCCCATCCCAGCTCCTGCAGAGGCTGTCCTGTGCCCTGGAGGGTTTCATGGAACAAAGACAAAAAGAGAGCAGCCCTGAGTGCCAACTGAGCCGCTCCATCCCTGCTGCATCACAGCACAGCAGCATCCACCACCTACAGAAATACACTATCAGCAAGGTGAAGCATTGAGGGTGCCTCACCAGCCTGGGGATCTTGCAGCAGCATCACCTGCCTCAAAGGCAAAGCACCATTGCTCTGCAGCTGAATTAAAAGTTTCAGAAAGTTTTGCTACCTCTTCACTCAAGACTGCAAGTGCACAAAGAATTATGGAAGGGATGGTTGATAGACGAAAAAAACACATTCAAAACTACTTACTGACTAATGATGCAGAAAATGTTATGAATAAGTATCCCTTTCTTGATTTATTACTTTAATTATCTGACATTCTATAGACCCCCATTAGTGGGGTTTTTTTGGTTTAGATTTCAATTTTCTGTCTCATGGTGAAAGCTATTTATCATAATAATCAGTAAAATTCAAAACCTTTTAGCAGTATTTATAAAATTCATTTACTATGTTCAGCCCTTGGAGAATGACAAAGAAGGCGCATTAGCACGTGTGCTGAAGTGTTTTATGCAGAATTATCTGTCCATAAGAATGATTAAAAGTTCTCTAGAATATTTGTAATCCATTATGCGCTTTTTTTTAATATATTTTTTAAAAAAGTTTCCCTTACCTATGCTGTGACTGGAGGCTGGGACCTGCTGATTGGGTGGCTGCTGCACCTTTGTCCGTATGATCCTGTGAGTAGTGGAAAAGAAACAAGCATTTAGCATTATGAACGCAATTGCAGGGGGCATCAGACACTTTTTTTCAGTGCAGGACACCTACATCAATACAAAAATGCTTTCCTGCGTATATTCCCCTCATTGTTTCCCAGAATATCAAAGTCTGGTGAGTGGACGCAGAACTACATTTGTGTTCCTATCATCAGGGACATTAGGGTGACATTTCACACAATCACAAGAGTTCAAGTTGGTAGGGACTTCAGGTTGGAAGGGACCACAATGTGCCGTTCTGTCCACAACCTCCCTGCTCAAGCAGGGTTATCCCAGAGCACACTGCGCAGGATTGCATCTGGATAGTTCTCAGGATGTTTCAGAGTCTGATGCTTTGGTGTCTTTGAGGACTCCTTTCCTTACCACCCAGGAAAGAGACATCCATTGCTGTCTGGTCAATCGTCAGGCTAGCACCCCTCCGCCAGGGAGCTGGACCCTTCTGAGCCCAGACAACCCAGCAGGCTGTGGTCTGCGCTTTTGAGTGATGGGGCACTTTGGCAAGGCTGTCACTAGACTGCCCCAGCTATGGCACTCATACAACTAGAGACATTTGGACACCTTGGAAAAAGAGCTGTTCAGCCAATTATTAAATTTTTTTTAAAAAAGTGTGGGAATAAATGTCAATTTTACACCTGAATGTCCACAGTGTTGTTGCTGGGAACACATAGTCTCTGCTCTGATTTACAGTGATGTCAATCAGGAAAAATTTAGAGATATAGAAAAAGCAGAAGGCATGTGTCATGATGCAGGACAAAGGGCACCTTCCACAAAGAGAGAAGCTGGGGAGAAGCTACACACAGTGCTCATGTGCCCATGTGCTATGAAAAAAAGGAAAGACAGGGTCAAAAACACCTCCAGAGATCACACAGCTCTGCCTCCAACTACAGCAGAATTGGAAGGGGCTGGAAGGAGACACGCCCTTGGCTTACCACACATCCCCCTGCTTCAGGCACCACTGGCACAGCAGCAATGCCACAGTGAGCATTTCTTCTCTCTGTGCCTGACAAACTCTCCCCTGATTCCTGCCTGCCATGAATTTGGAAGAAGGGAGAGGAGGGGACCTGTCAGGCAGAGCGGGCATGGGGGTGTGCTCGCAGAAACACACAGCAGTTCCTTGCTGGAAAGCTCCCCCATGAGCCAGCATAGGGACTACCACTGGTGACGCCCAACCCTGCCCCAGAAGAAGGTGTGCTGCCATCCCCATCCCCTCCCAATCCTCCGAGGAGTCTGATGGAATCTGGTGGGAGTTTGGTCTGTCCACAAGCCATCTTTTGGCTGCCAGCCCCTGCATGTCAGGCACGGTCAGCATATGGGTCCCAGCAGCGCAGCCCCTAGCACAGCCAGCCCAGCACAGCCGGCAGAAGAGCTGTGACAGCAGCTTCAGTGGGGGAGCACAGCCAAAGCAACGAGACCCTGCATGGGTGAGAGTGAAAACAGATCCCTGCGCAAGACTGTCATGGTGAGAAAAGGGTGTCCAGGGCCTTCTGACACATAAACATCTTTGTCTCCAGACGGACAGAGGGCTGGAGCAGTTTGAAGCAGCTGGACAGCTCTCTTCTTATTCGGTCAAAGCTAATCACAATTAGTTAAGTCTTAATCACACAAACTTGATCCTAATTTGGAAGAGTGGCCTACTATTAATATTAATGTTATGAATTAATAATGATTATTCTTATATGGAGTCAGCTGCTCAAACTCATCTGCTCAAAGGCCCCCTTGGCAGCTAGGATATGCTGGGAATAGCCTGTCCCTGTAGCCCCAGTGATCTGCCGGAGTAGTGTCAGCATCCCAGGAGGGAACAGCTCCAGGAATTCCCCTGCTCTGCGGAGTCAGGGACAGGGAACCAGAACGGCAGCCCTGTCCTTCCCTGTGTAGAAATGCCATCTGCAGAAGGACAGGAACCACATGGCAACATCTGCGTGGGCTCAAGTTTGCAACAACTGGGCAGCTCCTGATTTGCACCTCAGTGGAGAGCAAGAGCATCACAGACGCGGGACTGCATCCTTTCCCACCAGCAAAGCCTCAAAATATATACTCAATGTTAAATACAAGTATAAAGACCACAGACTACTAGAACTGGGAGGATTTAACATTAAAACCAAGTGTTTTGATGTGAATTCCAGTTTCTTTGTCACATGGCTGTTCTGTTTGGGTTTTCAGGATGAGGTCCTAGGCTGGCAAAAACAATTCTCCAGCTAAACAGACTGATTAAAACAGATTGCATGCATTTCTTAAAAGGCATTTCAAACCTTTAGGAAAACAAAAATATCTTAGCCACAGTTGCAAGCAGATGAAAAAGAATTAGAGTTCCTGCCAAAAAACTTGGTGGTGGATCATAAAATCTGATACAATGGCAGTGGGGGTGTGCGCTTCCTATGTGTGAAAACACACAACAATACAGCAAGAAAAACATGTCAACTGGCTCAAAACATGACTGGAATCTACTCAAATCTTCCTTTTTCCTACAGCTATGACTGCCTTTTTTGTAGTTTTTTGGAGGACATTTGAAGTTTCTCTGTACAAACACAGGACTGCTCACAGCAGCCATGCTTCTCAATGGCTCCAGCTGCTGCTAATGAAAGCACAGCTTTCCCCTAACTATTTAATATTTTCCTTTGTTTTTTCTGGTGTCTATATTATTTTCCAAGCTCTCTTTAAAACGAAGACACCGTGCCCATAGAGTTACTACATGCTGCTCTGCAGCCTCAGCAAGTCAGGGGTTCCCAGGCAGCAGGAAAGGCCAGGCATGAACTGACTCATTTTTTTTCTTAGGTACATGAACATATGACTTGATGTTCAGTCCGTCAAGGCAAAGACTGCACTCTGTGCTAACGCTGGGGAAGCCACTCCAGCTACTCAAGCGGCAACTCCATGAATGCAAATCAGGTTGGGATAGCCAATAAAAGAATATTGCATCAATTTATTTCATGTCCGTGGACACAAATGAGACACTTTATAGCAAGCTGCATTCGAAGAATTTGCATGCAGTTGCACAAGTGAAAATCATCTCACCAGTGTGGTGAGGTGGAGGACTGGCATGGAGTAAGAACGAAAGAACTCTGCCTGCCAGGGCCATGGGTGTACATAAGGCTGTTCAAACCATGCACTCCACCATCCAAGTACTCATCCTTTACTGTTGATCTAGCAGCACTGGAGCCACCATGGAGTATTTCACTGGGTTTTTGTAACACCAGCTTTATACATCATTCAGCTTGGGAGGAAGAGGTGAGCACAGAAGGTGTAACAGAAAAGGCAGGAGGCTGAAGCCCCTCCATACCCCACTGTGTGCCAGCACTGACAGGCAAGGTCATAGCAAAACTCCCAAACACAGGACTGAGGCTTCAAATAAGATTCCCCTGCATTTTTACAAACCAATTCAAGGCCACTTAAGTGCATTCATGTAACAAGCAGATGGCTGAGGCCCTTGAACACTACTGACCAAACTCCCCTGGTGATATTCACGCTGAGCACAGGTCTGGGCCAATGTCAGCAACACCAAGAGGTGTCAAGGGACAGAATGGTACCTCAGACCCATGCTCTGAGCCCCTCTCTTTCCCAGATGACTGACATGCTACTCAGTGGCCATCTGAGCTTCCGTTCTGGGCAAAGCACATCCCGCTGAACCCGCACCACATTAAGCAGAACTGGCACTTCATTCAAAGCAAAACCAGTCATTCCCAGCAAAGCTCCCACACCCACAGACTGGGGAAAGAATGAGAAAGGAGCAAAGGCTGGCATCAGAACCTGCCCACTCCTGGAAAAGCCTCCTCATCTGTGATCCTTTGGCCACTAAGGTGAGCCCACGGCTGCTCCCCAGACCCAAATGCCTTCGGAAAACATGTGAAGCTGCTTTTCTTGCAAACAGCCCCAAACACCCAGTCATACTAAAAGACAAGGACACAGTGACAGTGCTTCCATGGAGCATTCACCCCAGTACCAGACTGAGCTTTACCTGTTAATGGAACTGACACTGGGCACCGTGTCGTTGTCACACACTCGCTCAGCAAGGAGCCTGTCCCTGATCTCCCAGGCAAACATGGTGGGATTTTGGCGTTTGTACTCTGCAATTTTTTCGACGACTTTGGGTGTGGCAACCTTTGGTTTTGATCCTCCAATCACGCCAGGCTTAATACTCCCAGTTTCGTAATACCTGGGACAACATCCAAAACAAAGCTTTAGTTATCACACACAGACAGAGAACATGCTCTGAGATTTATCGAGAACATCATTTCAAGGCAACCAAACCCCAGCAAATCCTGAGCTACATCTTCACTTTCATATACACATTTTCTGCTCATATAGTGCATTATCACCTAATAGATTAACTTATAGTAATTGGACTTGGGCCTCCGGATACAATACGTATTTTTCTGTAATAGCAAGACAAAAGAAACAATGCAAGATTAAAGGGCATGCTGAGATCCAAAATTAACTGAAAATGTGTGTTATTAATCAGCAGTACTGGCAATAATAAAAACAAATCACACCAAAGAACACTTTTTGCAGTGGACTCTTCTGTAGCAAATTACTGCTTCTACAGAAATTCTCTGTCATTAATATCTGCAGCTTGCTATCATTTCAGAGTGAAATAAAGGCTAGGTATTCTATTTTATTTACACATCTGGAATAAATATGCCAGCATATCTTTTTCCTATTTTATGGTTTTAATATGCATTACAGTTTTAATAGTTTTTTTTTTTAAATATATTCTTTTCAGCATTATGTTTTGAGTAGTATCCATCACAATTTTTGAGGGAAAGGGAGCTGCTCACTCTCTAGAGGGATACAGCTGACACAGGGATTGATTTCTGTGACCAGCTCTTCCTCGTGTGAAGCATCTTCACCCACATCAGCAGCTCTGCTGATGCCATGCCCTCAGAAAATGTGGAGAATGGGATCCCTAAACCAACAGAAATCTGACAGAATTCTTCACATGTAAAGCACACAAGAGCAACTGCTTTTGCTAGCTTTGCAACAATACATGGCAGCTGAGATCCCCAGGACAGGCGAGTCTTCTCTTTTAATAAACGAAGTATTGAATATGCTCTAAGGGCAGAAGTTACACCTGATGAGGGCCAGAATGGAGACCAAAAATGAGACCATACTCTTCCATGCTGTGGTCAGGATGCTCCATGCTCTCTCCCAGCTGCACTTCTCTGTATCCTGTGAATTATCTCACAACCAGATGAAAAGCAAGCCCCATGCTACCTTCAGCCACCACACCAGCTGCCCCAATTCTGCACATTCCTTTCATATAGAGCAGATCTCAACTCCGTCAGCCTCTCAACCACTCACCCGCCAAGCTGTGCTCACAGGAGCTCAAACATGGCCACTTGCTGCTCTGTGCCCACATTTCTAGCTCAGAAAAAAGCTCCCAAGCAAGAACATAAGACTGCTTATTAATATATTTATTCTGCAGCTATCTGACATAATCATTATATGAAAAAGAATTAATTCCCCCATCTTTCCAGCCTGAGCAGAGCACAAACAGTCTGCACTGTCAAACACTCCCTTACTGAAACCCACAACTATGTTCAACAAATGTCTTCCAGGTTTTCTACATGCAGGGCCTAAAATTCCATAGAAGAGAATGACACCAAATTGCTCATGCACATTCTCAGGTATTCTGGGTGCAAACACTGATGTGGACCTACCAGTCCCCATGAGCCATTTAAGCAACTGGAAAGCGTTGAGTGTCAAAAATGGATTAACCTTCCTGCTGCCCCTAAATGCAGCGAGCGCTAGAGCACAGGGGCAAAATCTAGCTCCTCCCAAACTTTGACAAGAACATGACAAAACAATGGCAAATATGGCCCACAAACCTTCTAAAACCTTGCACTCCTGGCCTCAAACTTTTGGCTGCTGGCACCTCTCCTGTGAGGAGGATGTAGAAGGCAGACAGATAATACCATAAATGCTACCAGACTGGAAGAATTTTCTTAGATCCAGTCAAAATGATGGGTATCACACATGTTTCTCAGTGTTCTTCTCCAACAGTGCCTCTGGTCAGGGCCCTGTACCCCAGGACAAGCCCCACTGAGAGGAGCATCCCCAGCAGCACGGGACACCATGCCTCCACAGGCCAGCTGATGCTTTCTCACAGCCAATGACTACAGTAGGAAGCCACGATAGCGACGGGCCTTGATACTACAGTGCTACAGCTGTGGTGAGCTCACCAGGGGACAAAGCTTTGGTGCACTCTGGACAGCAAGACCTCCACTCCTGAACAAACTCTTTAATCACTGCCCATTGGCCCACTCGCACAGCCTCAATCCCTGCCAAACCACACACGAGCCCACGAGAAAGCTTGACTTGCACGGGAGCTGCAGGATTGTGCCCAAATCCCCTTTTCTGGGCACAGGGAGGCCTCCTTGTGATGGGGACAGCCATCACCCTGCACTGCAGCTAACATCTCTCTCCTCTCTTCCCTGGTGATGAATCCAGGTGCAGCTACAGGGCCTGCAGGCTGCACGGCTCTGGCATCCCTGGCTCAAATCTCCATTTTAAAGGCAAGGATGGCTGCAGTCAGCATCATTTCATGCACATCAGGTCAGGGCCTTTTGTTCCGAGAGTCGCCAAGGCAGGTGGAAGGGTGGCCACCCCCACAGCACACTCCTCCGAGGGGTGAGAGCTTCATCTGCCCTACAACTGCCAGTTCCCTGCCTCTGGGTGTTTTTCAAAGCTATGTTGAGGACAGAAAAATGCCAATCATAGAATTCCAAATGTAAGGATTCCCATTTTTCACACACACGCACATATACGAAAAAACAACATGCACAGAGCTGCAATTACAGAGACATTTCACCCACTGTAATTATTAGTTATGAAAATAATGAGCTATGAAATTTCAATTTATTGTTAACAACTTTAATGACAGAGCTCTGGAGCTGAACTCCGAGCTCTCTAGTGCAAATACATCTAGCAATAGACCTAAACTGGCAAAAGTAAAACCATTAGATTTTTGCCTGGTGGGTAAATAAATTGCCTGTTTCCAAGCTGTGTGTTGGTCCTGACAGGAATTGGTGGCAATTTTGCTGCAGTAGTGATCATCACCAGCCAAATCACGCCAGCCAGGTGGGGAGTGGGGGCTTGTGCTGGCTGCAGACGCAGAGCCATAACTGAGTGAAACAGTCCATAATGAGCAGGATAAAGCCCACGGAAAGTTTTCCTCTATAAAAGAGTCAAGACATATGTGTTCTCAAAACCTCTGGGAAGAATGGGAAGTGGGAAGAATGAATGTAATTTCGCAGGGAAGACATGTCCCTTCAAGGAAGGCATGAGAAAAAAAGCAGGGGCTCTGAGCACAGCCGAGCTCACTGGCTCCTGCAGCTCTGAAACTGAGCGGGCCTGTGGGGCTGCTGCTCACCAACCTGGGCAAGTAGCGGCAAGATGGATGTCGAGAAAACAGTGTAACAAAAAACTCCAAAACCTGGAGCCTGTGACCCTGAGAAATCTGAATACTTAAATGTTCACTCAGTGGTAAGAAATGCTACTATTCGAACAGATCCCCTCCTTGATACTGCATGAAATAAAAATGCCTTAACAATCTCTCCAGCTATTCTGTGTCCAGCAAGTTGGTTAGAAATTGGGGAAGAAAAAGATAGTTAAAATAAAAATAGCAAAATTCTAAACAGTAAAGTTAACTGTGAAAGTTTAGCAAACAGATTGGGAAATAACTTTTCCAGACAATCAAGGAAAACATATTCTGAAAAAAAAAATTAAAAATTTCCCTTAATAAGAGTTGCCCAAGTATGACTGAATCCATGGGGGTCAAAAACATTTTAACACTATCATTTACACAAATTAGGTTTAGATTTGTTCACAAGATTTAAAAAAAAAAAAAAAAAAAGGCAAGGACGGCATTTTTTACCAGAATCTCTGTCAAATTTTAAAATGAAACCAGGAAATAATATGAATTCAGAATTTAATTTCCTGTTGCCATAGTGTTTGGAGCAGCTCCGACCTAAACAGAGGGCTAGTTCCAAAATAGCCAAAATTAAAACAGTTACGAGTTAGTAATTGTATTCTGTATTTTCATAATCCAGAAGAAGAATGGAAAGAGATGTTTAATTATAAACAGTAGGACAGATTCCAGCATGAATGCATGCAATGCTGATGAAACATATAATAATACTGCTAAAAGACAGTTGCCCTCAGGAAGCAAAACAAGTAACTTCCACAACTTCTGCTTTTTTCACATTTTGCTGAAGATGCCTCCCAGATTCCCGCTCCTGTTCAGAGCAGGCAGGTGCAGGATTTATGCCATATATACAAATACACATGGCATTCGGCACTTTGCACTAGAATTACCTACAAGAAACTGCGAAACAAGATATAGGTATAGTGGCTCTTTCTTTCTCATCAGACATATAAAACCACGAGAGTGCAGGAAGTCCTTCTCCTCACTGGACTGATCTCCTGATTTCTTTAAGTCTGTTTGTTTGCAGCCTCCAGTTCGGGGACCAGCACCAACACTTTTCTCTTGACGGGTACAGAAGGATTCGCCGTCCCCCCTTTACCTGCCAAGTATTTTGCTGACACAGCCGTGGCTGACGCGGAGCTGCCGGGAGATGTCACACGGTCGGACTCCTTGGTGGGCGAGCTCCACGATCCTTTGGCGAACGACATCTGGGAGGGGGCGGCCGTTCACAAAAACACCCCCCAGCTGATTCACGCCTCCATGTCCTGAAACACACAGGGGAGCGGGCAAAGGGCAGGAGAAGAGGTCTGTGAGACTTTTAGACGTTTCTGCAGGGCAGAACCCCCAGCCCCAGCACTCTCCGGCTCTGGGCATCCTCTCCACAGCACCGGTCCGGTCTCCCGGGTGGAGCAGGGAGGCGGCCGCGCTGCCGCAATGCCACTCGCGGGAGGGGAGGACCCTCCTGTCGGAAGGCATACCGGGGCCCCTCGGGGAAGACGGCCACGGGGAACCACGACGCCGTGCCCGGCACCCCGGGTTAACCCTAGCCCTCCTCCCAAAGCCTCCTTCACCCCACCACAAACTACAGGCAGGCCTGGTGCTGCCCCGTGGACCGGAGGCTGCTCAGAGCCTCCGACTGGGAAGCCAGTGGAAAATAAGTCTGCGTGATCACTCAGCCCACACACTGCTTCTGTTTAAACACAGAAGGAGATACCTGAAATGAAACACGCCGTTGTTTGGGGATTGTTTGTTGTTGGGGTTTTTTTGTTTGTTTTACAAATGCTTTGAATTAATCAAGGGGGGGGGGGGGGGAAGG